>LPNX010547615.1:0-70416 GCA_001517045.1 Pseudotsuga menziesii | reverse complement strand
CTCCGATGAGGTCAACCTCCAGACCCGGCGGAACCAATATGGCTCCACCCCGGAAGCACCACCCACCAATAACCCCACTAACGCTCATCCCACCGATCAGGCGTTACGTATACCTCCACCTCCACTAGATGGAGCTCCCAAAACGGCCCGTTTCCCACTTCGCCGTATCAACAACAACCCCAATGCATGGGCTGCATCAAACTACAACATTGTCAATGACTTAGCCCAATCCCCCGCAGCCATGTCTGCGTTAGAAGTCTTAAAAAACTGTCCTTTGCAGTGCAAGCATTTACTCTCAGCCATTGGGGCTATTGATCCAAATGATTCGCAGTTAATGGCATTTGATTCGGACCAATCCGAACCTCGCCTGCCTTCCAATTTGGCATTCCAAGTTTCTATCTCCATCCGGAATTTTGTCGTCCATCGATGCATTATTGATGAAGGTGCCTCTACATGTGTCATGCCCATCTCCATCTGGCAGAAAATGGGATCCCCCCCTCTCCAACCGTCCTCCACTGCGTTGCGAGCCTACGACGGCCGTTCAGCTCAACCACAAGGCCTATTAACCAATTTCCCCGTCCAGCTGGCTGGTAAAATGGTCCTGATAAACATCGAGGTTATCAATGCCCAGCTTGACTACAACCTTTTACTTGGCCGCATCTACATGTATGCTATGCGGGCAGTTGCTTCTACCGTTTTTCGCATCATGATGTTCCCTCATGAGGGACGCGTGGTCAAAGTTGACCAACTCACGTACTACGATCCCAAGGCCGCCGCGACACCCAAAAATGTTCTCCCCATAATTAAACAAACTATCTTGGGTGCCCCCAACATAGCCATTTCTTCTATAGGGCCCATACTCCCCATGGTTGAACAACTTATTCCGAATGCCACCACCTCCTTGGTTTCTTCTGTGGGGCCCGGAGTTTACTCAGACACACCGATGACCTCCACTTTTCCATCTCTCCCACCACCGTCATCCACTACTGAAGTGGCCGACCTATTGACTCTGTCCCACCACACGAGAACCCCTAGTAATCAACCATCGTTGTTGCCTCAACCCCCTTTTGTACCTAGCCACATTGGTGCCACACCCATACATACCATACCTTTCCTCTTCCCTCCCTCAGGATTGGTTAGCGCCCCATTCATGGCTACCCTTAGCCTCCCTGGTTTAACCTTAGGATTACTCGTTTGGTATCTTTCGCCTCCAGTTCGTCCGCCGACACCAGATGTCGTCCTGCAACCAGTGCAACCCATTGCCACTACTAGTTGACCACCTCCCGGTGTCGCTACCCCGTCAACCCCCGCGAAACCACCTCCCGGTATCGCTACCCCGTCAACCCCCGTGAAACCACCCCCTATTTTTACCAAACCCACTGGGGGCAGAGGCCCCCAACCTTACACTGTTGTCCCACCTCCTAAGACAGTCCAAAACCCCCCTGTGTTCCGTGCCCCTCCCAAATGCGCGCTGTGCGATGAGTTGGGCCATGCAACTCACCTATGTCCTCATTTACCACCATTAAAGGAATACATGCAAATGCTCGACGACGACCCCACTATCCCGGTTGTCCATCTAGATTCAACCCCTATGCCTCGCGACAAATCCCTACGCACTAACCAATCATGTGCCTTATGTGATGTTTAGGGGCATTACTCCCACCACTGTCCCGATCTTCCCGAGTACAGAATAGCTCTCTTTGAGATGAATAATCTGGATTTGGAGACGGCAAACCTCACCATTGAAGAGATCCTCCCCTCAGACCTGGATCTTGAGACAACCCAACTCCCCATTGTGGAGATCCACCCCCCGGACTCTTCTTCTTCCAAAGAGTTCGAGACCATTTATATGTTTTCTTCCATCACCACCCCCCCGGCAACCGATCTGACAACCCGAACATTCCACAGTGATGAAGAAATTCTTGAGGCTCTCACCGCCCCAGATTATCCCTGGGATGACATGCATCATCGTTCATACTTTCTCCCAGATGAACCATATTCTAGCACTGCTCCTCAATTTGCAGGGGAATCCAAAGACTTCCTTCCCCCGAAGGTCGACTAGTTCAAGGACCCTATTCCTGCTCCTGACGCCTTCGAAGAGGGTAACATGGCCAACATCTCACCTGTTATCCAAATCGATCTTACTGCCCCCGAGGGCACCCCCGAACTCATCGCTTTAGGAGCATCTTGCACTGAGCAGGAGATTGACGAGTACAAAGCACTCTTCAAAGAATTCCGTGATGTCTTTGCCTGGTCCTATACCGAAATGCCTGGCCTTGACCCTGCCATTATAGAGCACCACATCGACACATGGCCTGATGTACCCCCCCCGTTCATCAAAAACAACGTTCCATTCATCCCTAGCTACACTTTTGGAATCAGCACGACGAGACCGTCACGATGGTCACCTCGTTGCATCATTTTTTCTACGTCAATTTTTTCATCCCTTTTTAGACACCACTAGTCGCCTCGGTTTACGCGCCACTTCGGACGTTCTCTGTTTTTCACACTGTTGATATCGTCGGATTCATTTTTTCGAGCTTGTGATGATGCTTGAGATCATTTCTCGCTCTCACTTGGTACAATTCAAACATTGCGTCCCTACACCTTACCGCATCAATTAGCACGCCACATCGGCCGTCATCAGATTATTTCACACTTTTTACATGAGCCACTCACTCCTGTCATACTGCAAAGGTTTCATTCTTTTGCCACCATTCAACCACCCTGCAAGGAGGCCCATCGGTGTTCCCCCCCACCATCAGTTCTGATCATCATAAATGTTCCTTAATTGAACACTTCCTCCTTGCCTGACCATTCCAAATACAGAGTCTTCTTATTTTCTTTCAGACTCCTTAAAATTGAAAGCAACCACGAGCATGAACTGTCATGGGCTCGCAAAATCCACATAACAGTACCATTTCATCAGAGTCTTCTTATTTGCTTTCAGACTCCTTAAAATTGAAAGCAATCACGAGCATGAACTGTCATGGGCTCGCAAAATCCACATGACAGTACCATTTCATTACTTCAGAGTCTTCTTATTTGCTTTCAGACTCCTTAAAATTGAAAGCAACCACGAGCATGAACTGTCATGGGCTCGCAAAATCCACATGACAGTACCATCCCATCAATTCAGAGTCTTCTTATTTGCTTTCAGACTCCTTTAAAATTGAAAGCAACCACGAGCATGAACTGTCATGGGCTCACAAAATCCACATGACAGTACCATTTCATTACTTCAGAGCCTTCTTATTTGCTTTCAGACTCAATAAATATGAAAGCAACCACGAGCATGTACTGTCATGGGCTCGCAAAATCCACACGAAAGTAGCATTTTATATATCCACACTTCTTCTCGTTCCATAACCCATGAAGAAGTCACCCCCCGCCTCTTGGCGCTATGATCGATTCTCTCGGCAGCACCCCCAATCAGGTCGCCTTTGTTCAGAGTGTTCTGCACTTTCCTACCATTCAACCACAGCATTGAGTCTCCCTCAGCCCAGTCATCCTACAAGATCCCATACAGCTATGATCCCTTTACCACCAGTCAGTTTTAGATGCTGCCCGATCATCCTCGCCATCATACTCTGAACAAAGGAAGTTTGAGTCCATCCTCTCTGCTTGCCCAGTTTTTCCCCCCAGTTTATCACCCCTGCCACCAGTATTATCTTAGTTCGGTTCTTCACCTCGTGCTCCTGTCAAGGAAACATCATTGCCTTGATAGTTGCAGGTCTCCCTCTGTCTACGACAACCCCTATATTCCAGAGGATAGACCTAGAGGTCCCTGCGTCTTGGACTCATCACCATCTGTGGTGAGTGCCTACGGACCATCTTGGGAGGAGCCATCATTGCCTCTCCGAATAGTTGTTTCTCACATGCTCGACTTCAGCACCCTAATCGCATCATTGAGAATCGCGCAGGGTTTATATCACTTCCGTTGTTTGTCGAAGACCCCGGATTTCCCCCGACTCTAGCACATTGGTGAGTCACTTCAGAACGCCTAGTTATATGTTCCCGTGGATGTCCGGGCTGCGTTGGCGATTGTATTCGGAAGCCATCCAGTTCCATGCTTCCTCGAGTACCCAGTTCAGTTCCAGCTCAGTGTACCATTGCACGTATGACCACTGTCACTTTGATCCAGCAGCTCATCAGTTCCTTTGGAACCACATTCAGTAGCACTGCTGTCATTCCAGTGCATCAGTTGTTCAGCTCAGACATGGTCATCCCAGTAGTATGTTCCATATTTGTGGCCCCTCTGGACTCTCATGATATACACAGTTATTTTTATGTATCTTGATGCGAGCATGGGAATTCCCGCCTCGTCCATATTATCAGATGATCCCTCATCCATTATTGAGGTTATGTACTTTTCAGTCCTTGCAGGTGGTTTGAGATCGGTGTCCCGGACTTCAGTTGCTTCCTTCTCTTCTCCACACCCCAAGAAAAAACCAAATATGACTCATGATGTCCATCGACCATACGATGAGCTCCTGCCCTCACACATCAGGGGGCAATCTGTTAACACCCAAAAATGGTTAACTACCTCATCTACCCCATTACATGGCTCATTTGTCCACTTTCCTACCATATCTCCATCAAAAAACCCATAAAACCATCTAAAAGGTCACCGAAAAGCTTAAAATGCCTCCAAAAGGCTATAAAATCCTTTTTTCCTCCAAAAATATCCAAAAAGGAATAAAAAATATAAAATAATGAGGAAAAAATAAGAAATCCTAAATAGTTGAAACCCTAAACAGCTAAAACCCTAAAAAGCTGACCTAAACCACATGGTTTTATAAATAAGTGATGGAGACCCATTATTCCATATCCACCATCATAAGCATCCTGCCTCTGCCGAAATTGTTCTTGAAACCCTAGCTTACCATCAAGCTATTTTCACCATTGAGAACTCTTTTTGGCCCATTTCCACCATCGAAGAAAGGGAAGAAGCAGCTTGGAGCTCGAAGCCACTGACATCAGACCAGCGCAACGGACTCTCTCAACCTCCTCATTGGAGGTAACATCAATAAAGATCATTATTTATTTCTTTACCGTTTCTGCTTTATATTATTTACTTTTCACTATATTGTTTCATGTTATTTGCTTTTTACTGTTCTAGCTCCAAGAACGTATTTAGATTAGTTTTTTGTTTCAGTTTATCATTATTTAATTCATATATCATTGAACTGCTACTAAGGAATCCATATTCCTTAGTAGGTGCTCATTCGCACAAGCTAGGGTGAAAACCCTAGCAACAATGGGAGACTCTCCCAAGACCACTAGTCAAGAGACCCCTTTTCAAGGTATGTTTTTTGTTTCTCCCCCTTGTGGAGTTGTTGGTCCTCACTTTATGGCCACTTTTAAACTTCTCAGATTGACTATAGGATTACCTGTATGGTTATTCTCCAATCTTGCCATACCAAATGCATCCTTTGTGTCAGATCCTGGTCCTTTACCACATGAGCATCAAACTCATATTAATCCTTCTCCTTCTTCATTGAATGTTGAATGGACTTCCCTTTCTTCCTCTTTACCTGTTGAAAACTCTAATGTTAGTAAATGGGTGGGTAAGAAGAAGACAAAAAGGAAGGATAAGAAGAAGAACACTAAGCAGAAGGTCATAGCTCCAACCTCTGATACTCATGTCAAAATCCAACCAACCACTAATCATCATGCTGGGAGTATGGATGTACCTGTTTCCATCTCTCACAAACCTAAGTTCCCTTGTAGACTTTGCAAGGGTGATCACCTTCTCAAGGACTGTCCCGATCTTTCCCATGTGTCAGAAGTGTGGTATAAACATCCTGTGCCATCAATCTCTGATCATCATGTTGATGATTCCTCATCAAACAGTGACTCTGTGGTTAAGTTTCGTAAAGGAAAAGTCAGTTATCATTGTTTTTTATGCAAGGATATGCACCGCACTTACCTTTGTCACCACATGGATGAATATTCAAGGTTGTTGCAATATATTATTGTTCCTCAGAAACGAATCCCAACCGGTTATCATAAGTTCTCCCTTGACATCCCATTGTTTGATTAAGTGGTTGATCTAAGCCCATCCTTAGTCAATCCCACTCTTCCGTTGAAGAGTGAAGTCAAAGCGATCGATCTAGTTCCAACCTCGGTCGATCCCACTCTCCCCCGGGAGAGTGAAGTTAAAGTGGTTGATTCAATGTCATATCCACCTGATCCCACTCTTTCATCAGAGAGTTTTAAGACTGAATTAGTCACTTTGACATAGTCTTCGTCCTGTCCCTCTCTTCTAGTCAAGTGTTAAAACCATCCAGCTGAAGTTTCTGTAGTTAATTCTTATTGTTCTATGCAAGAGGAAATTTTGTCTCTTTCGATAGAACCCTCTCCAAGTAGTGAGGTTATTTCCTTTGACTAGAGTAACCTAGAATAATATCATCTTCTTTCGAGTGTTCCTTTCCATATATCTCTGAGAGTTACTGCTAAGAGTATACTCCGCACTGTTGTTGACGAAGGGGATTCTGTTGGTATTCTATCCTCTACTACTTGGCAAGCCATATGTTCTCCTCTGCTTATGCTAGCTACCGATTAGATACTAGATTTTAATCTAAGACCTATTGTGCCATCAGGGATCCTTCCTCATTTTCCTATCACTTTGGAAGGAAAAACCGTCTGTATTGATTTCATGGTAGTCGAAGGTCCCTTAGATTTTAATCTGCTCCTTGGGTTTGATTATGTTTATGCTATGAAAGTTGTAGTGTCCACACTCTTTCGAGTGATGCATTTTCCCTGTAATGGGAAGATTGTGACCTTTGATTAGATTTCCTTTGTTAAACTTTATCATCCTATGAATCCTAGTCATCATACTTCCCTGAATGTATCACATGTTCTTGTGGTTCCTTCCCCTTCTTCTAGTTAGCTTCTTCCCATCATAGGTCAAATAGGGGGCATGGCTCCAATCTATGGATATCATATTGGATTTAAAACACTACCTTTTATGTGAAGGGGGAAACCTACCAACCTATGGACATCATGTTGGCTAAGGACTTTAGTGAGCATAGTTCCCATTCTCTGTCAAACTCGTTAAAAAATGAAACAGATGCCTGTGAGCATGGTTCCCATTATGTGTCAAGCTCACTAAAAGATGAAATGGATGTCCTCAAACATAGTTACTCTCTGTTTCAAGCTTGTGTAAAAATGAAACAAGTCCCCACAAGCATAGTTAGTTTATGTTTCATGCTTGTGTAAAAATGAAACATGTCACCTTGAGCAGTGTTTATTCATGTTTCCAATCTCCTTAAAAAATAAAATCGACCGTGAGCATAGTTATTATTTCGTGTCAATTTGTTTAAAAAATGAGACAGATTCTTCGATTATGTCAAGAGACAATATTTTAACCTTCCTTTTGATCTCCTTGTAAAGCATATGAAACAAAGCTTGGGGGGCATGTATCCCTACCTCTTTATATTGAAGCTAAGCTACTTGACAATTATATTGGGGGAAAGTACCAACCACTGGACATCATGTTGGGAAATAACCCATCAATGGGAGTCATTTTTGGCATACTTTCTTTTAGTTTCAATCTCGCTAAACCATGAAATGATCCTTTGAGCATAGTTTTTTCTTTTTTCCAATCTCGTTAAAAAATGAAGCAGATACCCTGAACATTCTTTCAAGTAATATTCGAACTCTTTAAAAATAGTAAGCTGATGTTTGAGCTTACTTTATCACTTTTTCTTGCTTTGGATTCAAACATGAAAAATGTTTCGAGCATCTTTTATACCTTTGACATGCTCATTAAAATATTAGTGAAGAGGTATCGAGTGTACTTTTGTTGTTTTACTGTTTTACTGGATTATGAAAAAAGAACCCTAATAGAGTCCTCTTTAATCTTTTTTCGGAATCTTAAAATGTGAAAATATCATCGAGTGAACTTGTCTTCTTTGCGCTCGTAAAAGGACCTGAAGAGTCATCTTCCTGGTGATAGATTACCCCTTTTTCGGACCAGGGGGCACTACTTACAAAAAGGGTATACTCTAGCCAATCATGACTGGAAGATTTCTCATGTTCATCATTTTATAATTTTTCAGAATCTAGGGACTAAATTCATGAAAATTTCCCTTTTGGAATCTTCTTAGTCATTTCAGACTCTCTAAACATGAAACGACTAATGATTTTTCTTTCATCAGACTCACAAAACTAAACGATCAAGGACCATTTCTGGGAATGAACCCCTCATTTCTCAAGTTTGTAAAACATATGAGAATGGACTCATCGCTTGATGAGCTAAAATGATTGTTTGTTACCCTCTTTTAACTCATAAAAATGAAAAATAGGCACTCATCCTTCGTGACGGGGAAATTAAGGAAATATTTTGTGTTTAGTTGTATTTATGATAGTGCATAGTTACTCCTAAACATGACACTTATTTGCATATGCATTTCAGTACTTGGGTAATCCTTTTGTCTTTGATCCCTACTGATTCCATGAGTCTTCTTACCTCCTTTGAGTTGTCCAAGAATACTCCTCCATCAGTTGAATTGGGGGATTGGTATCATTCTCATTTAAATACTTCCAAGTCATGCCATGCCCATGTTCAAGAGAATTTTTTGTCATCTATCTGCATTCAGTTTACCTTCTATCATGTTGTTCATCGCTGAGTCGGTCTCGTACATCACTCTGATTTCTGGTTTACTCCAAAACATATTTGATCGTGTTTCGTGTTGATGATGGGGGATTCATCATGGCCCTCCTTAGACGAGTCTATTCCTATCGAATTGAACATCTCATCTAGGAATTAGACTTAGAAACCAAGACAAGTACCTTGGACCTTCATGCCTCAATGGAAGGTTACCTCGCTTTCAACATGAGTTTACATTATTGGCTCTTGATTGAAATATAGCATCTAGTGTTCGACTCCAAGTCCTTTATTCACATCCGATGGTATGTGTTACGGAGAGAAAATTCCTATGGCTTGGGGTGTACCACAACACACATCTAGACACCAGAAATCAATCCTTTCCCAACATGCAAGAGAAACCAAACATCTAACACTAAGGGAACTTGAATCATACCTTGATATTTTCCAAATCTCTCTTGTGCTAACAATTTTCTCTCAACAACAGCAAACAAGACAAGCATGCTATATAATATGGTGTTAGATATACTCTAGCATATAAAATCAACAATGCATAAGCAATTAAACATATCCATGGATTAAATATTCATATTCAAATGCACATTATTGGATAGGAAAAGATATTTCTATTAATCAAATTACAGATTACACAAGTGACAACCTCTATCGGCACGTCTACGAACCGGAGAAACTGAGTCCTCCACCTGGGCCTCCACACCTCAATCCTCCATCTCCCAATAGAAATATCACAAGAAAAGGCATTCTTGGGAAGAACACAAAGTGCTCCAAAGGGACAAAGGGATGCATACTCAAGTATATGCAAGCTATGGCAACAATGGACTATAGTTTCGTTGCTCTTCAATTCCTCCTCCTCAATGTATCCAAGGGTTTCCTTATATAGCACTCCAAAGGGGTAATGGAGGGTCGAATCCAAGTGATCTCAAGGAATATGGAAGGCCAAGAGTCAGGATCTTTGGACTCATCCAAGGAAAAATCCAAAATTGTTTGGATTTATGCACACATCCCGATGTACGCGGGTTTGAGGTAAAAAGTCACATGTACACGCAAGTATGGGTTTAAAAATCATGTACAACAATAAACAGGGGTTTTTAGGGATGAACTTGGAAACATCAAAGTATATTATTATTCCATGGGGTCTAAAGATTCTATAGAGGGACAGGGAAGGCCATACATATGTGATTAACCATGTGTGGTAAAATCAGTTATAACAGATGCCCCCTAATGTGTGAGGTCAGAGGGGTAACATGATGGCTGAAATACATTATAAAATCCATCCCATAAGTGGAGTGATGAAGAACTAGGTGGAAGAATCATCCATCCATCAGTATAGTACAATAATCAATCTCTGCATGTGACTGCAAATACATATAGCAGTCCTGGATACATAAGAGTGCAATGGCCATGAATACACATGATATACAAACTGTGACATGTGTGGTCATTGCCACGTACAATATATAATATATCAAAATCTCCATGATGAAGATATAGAATGGATCAAGATATCCATAGAAGCTGAATATATACAATGGATTAAGATATCCATAATGGCTGAAGATATCTATCATACACTGGAATCAAATCACGAGAGCTGAAATCTCATGAACACTGGCATGATCAAGGAGGTAGCATATGTGGAATGCCACCAAGCTGGAAGGTCTTCTACACAAACCACTACGAGTACATGTCCTACTATGCAAATAGAGGTTTCGAGGTCAAACATAGTAGTCCATCATTTGATTATCGTTCATTGATGTATACCATTAACAAACGCAAGATCACCCACCGATAATGAAGATGGGAATCAAGGTACTAGAGTGCAATATCACAAGTGTGAATAGATGTGTTGAGGTCAAACACTTGGAATAATCCATCTCAGGGGACATTTATGTATTCCCAAAACTGTCTATGGCGAGAGAACCTACCACTGATGATTGTAAGTCTCAAGGAACTCAAATGAATCTAGACTCCTATCCTAGAATAAATGATCTAAATTTATGGGATGGAATCCACTGGAAGGAGGGAATTAAGGCATCCCCCATCAACCAACATGAGGTATTCAACAACGCTTACTAATTTGGAAGAACTCGAGCAATATGTGCATGAACCAGTAACAGTATCGAGAATTACTGAAATGCAAAGTCAAGATAACTGAGGAATGGCCGACTCAGGCTTCAACTTCCTTCGAACAAGAGCAGAAAGGAAAATGGTGATTGAAGGTAGGCAGGATGGACTCGATCTGCAAACTGGGACATCTCTGTGACGTAGGAGGCATCAACAGAGGCTCCATAAGGACTAGAAGCTTAACCAATCGGTGGAGATAAAATCAGAGTAATGAGTGCAGCTCCTAAAGTCAAACTAATAACCCAACCAACAGATGTGATATACAGTGCTCTGTTCAAAGGTGACACGACTCAACTGCTGCCAAAGATAACATCTTTTACTGTTCGTATTTTAGGTTTTTTTTATTTTTTTGGACTTTTTTAGATATTTTGAAAAGCTTGAAAAAGAATAAAAGTGATTTATAGTTACAAATCTAGGAGGAGATGAGTGTCAAGGGACAATCAAACTAGTTCCAAGCAGTAGAACATACCTATGCTCAATGCAAGGAAATATGTGCAAGATAACAACACTTGGGGGAAGGTCCCCTCCCAGTAAAAAAATGGGGAATCAAGCTGCAAAAGATATGTAAAAAGGCTATGCTCGGTGAGAAATGATACAAGCTCAGCCTATATGGTTGATAATCAAAGTTAGGAAATCTGGCATAAAGCTCAATAAGGCAAGAAAAACTCATGATAATTCAATTACAAGTTGACATATACAAGGGAATCCCAGGGGAATGGCCAGCATAAATTTCAAGAGTATGAGGCTCTTTCTCAAAGACATGGGGTACTATACAAAGGACTCCCACACCCTCAAGGAGAAATGTTAGCATGGGCACCAAATGCAATACAGGATCTAACTAGGGAACCCATGAATAGGAAAGATCTACCATTCATACCATACCACTTCTAAGAGCAGCGTGAAGGTTCTGTGATATCATGGAATGGGTTTGTACCTAAGGTCAAGGTGAAATGCTCATAAGGAAATGCATAATGCAAGTAGATGTGAAGTCCTAACCTATATGCCAGTTCAGAATTATAATGTCCTGGGCATGAATGAGTCAAAGCCTCAGAGAGAGTGTACCAAAAAATGGACCCTACATGACAACAATATTAGTCCAAAACAACTAGAAACGGTTAGTAAAAATTCCAAATTATAGGATATAGGGAGGATTGATCATGACAAATGCATTCAAAGGAAACAGTGTGGTGGACGATGGGACATAAGAAAGAAAGTAAGGTGTAGACCCAACATTCATGTATCCACTACCACCCCCGTGAGGGTGACCACTAGTGTAAAGACCGAGCTAAGGGAATAAAATCCTCCACAAATGGAGTAGAACATGGAATATGACCATTCCCAAATCCATGAGCACAGAAAGGGATTGTGATGCCCCCAAGTGCAACACTAGGATCCGTACTAGGACCAAGGAAGGGTGACAGGATACCAGGCATGCTTAAAAATAAAAGGATATGAACTCAAGAGAGCATAAATATACTCAAGTAACCGTGATCGCAAAGGCCAACTAGTGCAAAAAGAACACACTCCCAAGAAAATATACAGCCAAAATACCAGCAAACCAAGGGGAGGATATGTGAGCTCCTGAATGCAGTAGGTATGTCTCTCCTAGGAGAGGCTCAAAACTCCCATACACTGCAAGTAGAGTTATGTAACCAATTATAGTGGCCCTCAAATTCAACGCATATAGTGACTATGATGTTAGGCCCCCACCTGGCCAGGACACCCACAGAATAACCTTTGCAAGTACCCCCTGTGATATCTAGGTAAGGAAACTAAGGTCACCCCAATATAACCCACACTCAGGATGACAGTCCTAGGCGGGATCAACCATATGGGCAAGGTAGAAAAGCCTGAAACTCCTGAAAGAGCCCCCAGATACGAATACGATCCTAGAAATATCTCCGATGCTCACAAAACTGACAAAGGGCTATCCCAATCACAATCGTGCACATTGCCTCGTGCTTAAATCCTGTGTAAGAGGAACGTCCTAAGAAAAACTAATTATACCAAGGATTTCACACTCTCACCTGGACAGACACCTAATTGTTTTTGTTTAGTAGTCTTGGAGAATTGAATCACAATGAACTATTCCAAGGCTCTAAATCCTAATCTTGTTGATGCACCCTATAAAAGAAAAGAGTGTAATTCTTTTTACTTAATCATTGATTTTAATTGGTTGTGATTACTTAAATGAAAATGGCCGTGCAACTAATGAAGCTATGACTCAGCAGTGAAATAAATATGCACACCTAACAAACAATGCCAAGTGCAATCTTGTAGAATGAAAAATGGGGTATGCCACTACATGAGATGCAAAAATAATCATTCCTTTCCAAATTCCAATGCAATCCTTCCTATATGAAAGCCTAAATACAAATATCATCCAATCAATTTAATGCAAGTACCTCCTCAAATCCATATCTAACATGCAACTAAGAGTGCAACTATTTTGTATTTTTCAATATAAAAGAAAGAAAATCCAATAAAATTCATTTAAAACTATCAGTCTCTACAGCAAGTATAAAACACAAGCCCAGCAAGACACCGAGACAAAAAGAGTAAGGCACTAATGGAAAAACAAAAAGATAAATGGCTAAAACTACTTTAAAATAGAAATCAATAAAAAAGTGGTCTCTGGTCACAAAAGAAGCAGTCAACAGACAATATCAAAACCCAGGAAGACCCAACCATGCTCACAACCCACCCAACAACTTCCCACAACATCAAACTCACCCAAAAGGGACGATGTACACGACTGTATAAAGAAAAACAATTTATGTACGCAACTTTTGGCCAAAAACCTGCATGTATACGCTGAATTTGGCTGAAAACCTGCATGCATATGTGACTTTTGGACAAAAACCCGCGTATGTAAATGACTTTTAGCCAAAAACCTGTGTATATAGAGAAGATAGTGGTAAAAATCAAGACAAGGGTCAAACCACTCTAGGGGAGTGTCAATGGATGAACATACTATAAAATGTGACACATAAATAGGGAGAAGCAGAGAGAAAGTATAAAACACATTGTGCCCCTAACCCCAAAGAAAAACAACTAGGAACTTCCCCAGTATGGTCGCTAATTCTGTTACGGAGAGAAAATTTCTATGGCTTGGGGTGTACCACAACCAACAGCTAGACAGGAGAAATAAATCCTTTCCCAATATGCAAGAGAAACCAAACATCTAACACTAAGGGACCTCGAATCATACCTTATTATAGACGGTTGAAGTAGATCCCCGTTGAGCTTTTTCCAATCCCGGTTACGCTAACAATTTGCTCTCAACGACAACAAACAAGACAAGCATGCTATATAATATGGTGTTAGATCTACTCTAGCATATATAATCAATAATTAAACATATCCATGGTTTAAATATTCACATTCAAATGCACATTATTGGATAGGAAAATATATTTCTATTAATCAAATCAGATATTACACAAGTGACAACCTCTGTCGGCACAGCTACGATCTGTAGAAACTGAGTCCTCCACCTGGGCCTCCACCACCTCAATCCTCCATCTCTCGATAGAAATCTCACAAGAAAAGGAAATATTGGAAAGAACACAAAGTGCTCCAAAGGGACAAAGGGATGCAGACTCAATTATATGCAAGCTATGGCAACAATGGACTATAGTTGCATTGCTCTTCAATTCCTCCTCCCCAATGTATCCAAGGGGTTCCTTATATAGCACTCCAAATGGTTAATGGAGGGTCGAATCCAAGCGATCTCAAGGCATATGGAAGGCCAAGAGTTAGGATCTTTGGACTCATCCAAGGAAAAATACAAAATTGTTTGGCTTTATACACACATCCCGATGTACACGGGTTTGAGGTCAAAAGTAATGTGTACACGCGAGTATGGGTTTAAAAGTAGCATACAGCAATAAACATGGTTTTTTAGGGATGAACTTGGAAACATCAAAGTATAATATCATCCATGGGGTCTAAATAGTCTACAGAGGGATAGGGAAGGCCATACATATGTGATCAACCATGTGTGGTAAAATTCAGCTATAACAATATGTATTGAGATACCTTAGGAATCATTGACATTAATGGTGGTATCGCTCGACACACTTATTAATAGTTTACATTAATGATTGGTAATCAAGTGGTTTCTACCATGTTTGACGTCAAGACATTGTAATCACGTGGTTAGATTCGTATCATTGCAGGTTCGGCTTGAAGACCTTGGGTTGTCAGATATTTTTCCCATGTTGCAATGGAGTTTGTTTGAGTCATATTACACATATCCAATTTGTATTGGTCATGATTGTGTTATCATCTCATCATGGATATACGCTTGTTTCTAGTAGCCATTATTGTGTTCAGTTGGTCTCTACTACCATGGATCTGTAGTGTATTGGTCGGCATCCATGATATTAGTCATGTGAGATTTGAGTCAGTGGTAATGCAGCAACTTCCACCGAACATCCTTTCCATTGATTTCTTCACTTTGTAAAGCATTCACCTATTGCATTCCTATAACTTCATGCTTGGGGGGGAATTTTGTTATACCAAAATCTCGTCATGTTGATCCATGTGTTAACCCTATGCCTCAATCCCTAAATTTACCTTGGATAAATGGCATTGAACAAGAGGTTCTTTCCTTACATGTTTCCCCCTCTAAGAATGAGGGTTCTCTTTCTCCTAAGGAAAGGTGCATTGGCACCTTTTCCCTTCATGCTAGAAGCACCATCAGTGATCTTTCCCTTCATGAAAGGTGCATCGATTGTGTTTATAGGGGAAAAAAATGAAGCTTTGAGAGTCTTTTCGAAGGTGTATGAGGTGGAGGACCATCCCTAGGTTCTAGATGAGGTGGAATTTGGTTCCCTAACCTATGGGGAAGATCCCTTAGACCCCTCCTCCTAATCCTCAACCTAATATATCCATTTAGTCTTATAAATTGAACCCTCTCTCCATGGTGAATAGAGGAAGGACTATGGTGCTTTTATGCTGGTGGAATTTCTAGGTGATCCCTATCATCCTTTGGGAGGCTTACTATCTTGATTTGGAGGCTTGGATTGGATTGTTGGATGGAAGGTTGCAACGTTAAGGCTTGGTTGTGACACTCCTTCTTTATGTAATTATGTGTATCTCCTTGATTAAATTAATACAAATATATTTCCATAAATTTTATTGTGTTGATAATGTTTAGATATTTCTTCCTTAACTGTTACCTTAGATCAGTTAATGTTTGGATACACATGTACTGTTTGCTTGTTTCCACTTTCTCTACAGGTTTTTGTAGCTCAAGATCTAAAGGCTCTAGAGCTTGGATCAACAAAGAGAGAAGAGGATTTGCAGACCTCAGGTAGGTCATCTATCTATTGGATTGAATTTGTATTTGATATAGGAAATTAGGATGTATTATGTATTTGATTTGATCTAGATCCACTTGGACTAGGGATATCTGGCTTGAGTCCGCTTGAGTAGATTTATCCGATAACAACAACCTTGTCCATTATTTGGGGTTGAAACTATAAAATTCATATTCAATATAGATCTAATTCTTTTTAATGTTTCACGTATACAAAAACCTTATTTGTATTGAAATTATTAAAGCCATATGGAATTTATTTCCAAGCCTATACAAAGGATGGATGGATTGTTTAGTGGGAGAATGTTATTTATAGAACAATAACCCTCCTTTGAGGCTATGTTCATCAAATTTTTACAGTGAATCACAACCAAAATTGGACCATCTAAAAAGAATTGGATGTTATGCCTTAGGGAATCTAGTTTATCCCTTTTGATGAAGATAATTATGCATGGGTTTACAAACTCTCTCTCCTTAATAGAGTAAATGACACATGTTGTTCTATAGATTCCCAACTTTTTTATCCCATTTAGTAGTTTAATATGGGCAATAGGAATACCATGACCTTATTTAATGATTTATAAATCAAAGAAGAAGAAGAAAAGATACTTTCTCTCAATATTGAGGATGGGAAAGTAATTGACTAAGCATTTATTGATAATGTATTTATTGCATGGGAAAGAATGGAATGGGATCAAATATTAAAGCTTGGATCAACCCTTTTCATGAATAATGACCTTTAAAAGGACCATGTCTATGTTGAGTGACCATTTATTCTTAAAATGATGAACCCATCTAGCAAACCAAACTTTCCAACAAAGGTATTTTGGGGTGACAATTTAGACTTATTTTGTGACAGGACTATTGTTAAAAGTTAAATGATATCCTTTACTCTAGGTTTGGACCATATATTTCAAGTTTTGAGGCATGTTTACATGAATATCCACCTCTAATAAAGTCCATTCCCAAACTTTCTAAGTGAACTCACATTCCAAGGAGAGTTGCTTCAATGTTTCTTCATTCTTGGAAGAAGAAAGAAGATTTGTATAACATTGACCCTTGTATACCTCTTTTTCTCATATTTGTTTCCAACATCTTCCCATGTATAAGTGTCCAACATAAATAAATAAAAAATATTTTTGTAAAACTTTCTCTTTTCCACACTAATCTCCATATCACCAATTTAGGAATGTTGATCTAATGAACTTTTTTTTATTGGTATCCTTTTTTTATGATTCAACTATATGCTTGTTTTCCCCAATATCTCTCATTTTGTATATTTTTTCTTATTGGAGTTGTTCTACTTTTTTTTAAGATGGTTCCATTACTCCCTAAGGTTTTATAATAAAAAAATCTTTCTCCATCACACCCACATACCACGATTTTAATTATCCTAATTTGAAATATATCTTAAAAATAATATTTGGTTATGTTGCATCAATAATTGAAGATACGAAAGAGGATTGTTCTAGGATATAGGTTGTATTCTATGTAAGTTTTCTTCTCAAGGATGAATTCAAGCACTGTTACCTTGAACCCACATTTAACCTTGTTGTATAATGTCAAACGTTGATTTTCATTTTCTCTAAATTAGGAAGCCTTTAATTTCCTAAATCGATCAATCAAGGAATCTTAATGTTTGGAGTGAAAATATTTTTTGTGCATGATTGACTAGCATGAGTACTTACCAATTTTATAAGGTTATACTAGTTTGGTATTTAATCATTTTTTGTTTTCTATTGTCATAACTAAACAATAATGGTTTGAAGTTCGGATATTTGCTTCTATGCCCAACTAGTAATATTGCTTGGGGGAGAATACTTAGACTCTAAACATTTTTCTCAACCTATTCAAACACTATTGTACACAGACATAGACATCAAATTGCTACACAATGCAATATTTCTCTACACAACACATTACAAGCTAAAGTTTCAACATCTAGAATAGAATGTAGATTTGTATTGATAGATTTTCATAGATGCAATTTGTGTAAACATGGGACTATTTTTTGAATTACTATTTTCTCCCATAAACAAATAAATAAATACTTCCCATCGGATCTATCCTAGGTGGTTTCAAGGAATGAGTGTTAACCTCCCCCCATAGGTTCAACTCTTGTAATTGACATGATGCTCTTGTTGAGCCCCTATGTATTGACTATGTAATGGTTTGACCAGACATGTAATTATTGCTATACCTTGATTCTTCAGAATAGCAGGTGTTTTATTATATTTATTAGTGGAAGTATCCCTTCGGCCTTCAGTGAACCACCAATGGATAAAAAACAAAGAAACAGAGACTTGAACTAAATTTGGAAGCATAGCCATTAAAATTTAATATATATATATATAATGAAACCTCACGTGAGAATTGTTGGTATGTAGTTTTGGGGAGTGAAAAATTTATGTGCAAGTGTGTTTGGAAATTGATTTGTGGTTAGAGATGAGTTCGATGGGAGGGGGATCCCATGCCTCCAACCTAGATCGAAACGAGGAAAGAAAGAGGGATGCACCAATGTGCCCATTCACTGATGGGTCTGTATCGAGTAGTGATGATGGTTTTAGTGGAAAACCTAGGGATGATCATGGGAACGGGATTAGGGGTTTCTTATCCAAATCATTCGAGATTCCCTCTCTCTAGATCAGATATGAAAAATTGTGTGAAATAGTTAAACTATGGAAGGAAAATTTGTTTATTTTTGGCTGAGGGAGAGGGATCTCATCATATTGATCAAGGAAACATGGAACCCCAAAGGCCATTACAACTTGTATTTGGTTCAAAGGATTTTTCACTATCATCTTCTTCAACTAGGAAGACTAGGATAGAATGTTGGATGGAGGGACCTATTTTTTGTTCTAAATCAGGATTTATATAAGACCATGGAAAGAATGCTTTAACCTAGACAGGGAATACATGGATGTTTCCTCAGTATGGATCCACCTATACTCACTACCATGAGAATAATGTGAACCAAAAATTCTACGAGACATTGGAAATTCCCTCAGAGGATTCATGAAATTCTATGAGCATACCAAGATACCAAGGTACATTTCATATGCTTATATCTCTATGCATATGGATATCTCACGTGACTATCCTAAGGATATCAATTTAACCTAGGATGACAAGGATTGGGTCCAACCCCTTGACTATGAGCACATCCCCTTTAGATGCAAGAAATACCATGTGTATGGCCATCTAAGTAGATACTTTCCTCAGAACAAACCCCCCCTCCTCCCCCTTAGCCTTCTCCTGAGAAAATAGGTGATAATGAGGGGTTTACATAGGTAAATAACATATGGAATTAAGGGCATTAAAAGAAGGGACATATGAATAGCAAGAAAATAGCAAGCATGGATAGATTTGAAACACTAAATTTGGTGGAAGAGGAATTGGGGGATCTAATTTTAGGGGATACAAAGAAACATCCAAAGGACGAACTAGATCTAGGGAAAAGACCAAAGTTCCTAGGAAAATCTAGAAGAGCAACCAGAAAAATGGAATAAGATCAACAAGACGAGGGGGAGGACAAGGACCTAGTGTAACTTGATCTCGATGAGATCAAAAGGGATTGTAACAAGAAAGGGAAAGACTATGTTCCAAGAATTCAAATAGAACTGCTACAAGAGGCCATTATAAGTACAAAATCTAAACCAGGATTGGGCATTGTGAAGGAAAATCAGAAGGGAAACAAGAGTAAACTTCTAGAAGAAGGATATAAAAGAGTAGAAAAACCAAAAAAAAAGATAGTGGAAGTAGGGACCAAGCTAATTGAATCAGGACAATACCACACTATCAAGGTGGCCTTTTCTAAATTTCACAAAGTTTCTTAGTGAACGTGATAACATGGAATATCCATGGGGTGAATAACCCCTATATTATTAGGACATTAAGAAAAGAACTATGGAACGAGAAACCCATGATCATTTTTCTCCAGGGAACAAAATTCCAATGTGAATTTATTAAGAAGATAGGAAGTTGAATATGGAAAGGATGTGAGACAATGGCCATCGATGCAAATCAGGAGGTAGGATGATTAAAAATATTGTGGCACATGGAGGAATTCAACTTAACAAACTTTTGGGCCACAAGATTCTTCCTCTCTACTAACTTCCAAAATAGTAATTATAAAGTCAAAGGTTTTATCACAAATGTCTATGGCTCAAGAGTCATTCCATAAAAGGTTTCCTTCTTGGATACTATGACATGGGTGGCTAGCTATATAGGAGACAAGTAGTGCATCGTAGGAGTAAAATTCAACTTAATCACCTCCATAGGGGAAGAAAAATGGGGTAGAAGGATCCTAAGAGTAGCGAATGAAGAGTTAAGGGACTTCATAGAGGAGACTAGGTTGGTGGATTGTTACACCAAAATATCATCATCACATGTTAGTGATATTTGTATTCATAAATTTACCCTAAGCTTTAAGGCATTAGTATCAAGTTGTTTGAGAAAGAGGTTCCACCCTTCATCCTTTATTTTTTGTAGCAGTGATGCATCCATCCTCTTTACAACATGCATCAAACCTATGCTAACACACCCTGCACATTGACAAGGTGTGTCACCAACTCTTCCTAACTTTATATAGCATGCACCACCCCTGAATAACACATGTTTCTCTTTAACAAAGTTCGATGTTGCTCATTCAAAGGAAAAAATAGAATATTCAAGAAGCTTCTAGAATGAATACCTCTTGGATATATTTCCCAAAAGATCATCATGAGTGGCATTCAAACCCCTAACCTCTTGCGATGATACCTTAAACTTCTCCATGGAGTCCTTAAATCCCTTGATCTAATTTTCCCTATATATACAAGCCCACCCCTCATGATTGTGAGAGGAATGATAGATCACCCATATCTTGTTGAAATACTCCTAGAGTTGAGTTTCCCTCTTCCATTAGAGACAAGGTTACTTTTAGGAAAAGAGTAGTGGAAATAAATTGCGATGTGAAGGCGATTCAGATTGGACTAGAGATATTTGTCCTTGTATACATAGATAAAGTGTATTGAAACAAAATTGGTGGCTCCACTAGGGAGATTATGAAAGACATGTGTATATCAACTAACAACACTACTACGCATTTGAGCTCCCATGTACCTTGTGTATATTGGAAGAAACCTTTAGGATCCTGATACCACTTGAGTAAACTTATCGACCACCATATTGTTGTAATACACTAAGAACAACACTCGGGGAGACAACTATGTACAAACTGTCAAGTAGTTAGGTAATACAGTCAGGGGTACTGTCCCAATCCTCCCTGGTTAGTTCTCTAACAAATTAGGCCAAGTGTTACTATAGGACACTACAATATATTGTGACTTGTGATTATTTGACAATCCTGGGAGGAAGTGACTTATATAATCCTCCTACCATAAGTTTTCTTGTTGGCTTTAAATTGAGTAGTTCTTTGTGTGTGTGTGGTAGAATACTTTTAGAGAGAGATATCATCCTGACATACTGGATGAATAAAATTTGAGATGATCTTGGTGAATACAAGGATTATCACCTTAATATCCACAACATCAAAACCATACAAACCGACAACTTATGGAATAAGAAATCGATGTTACTTTTGATGTCGATAATGGAACTCCACCAGAACAAGAAGAAGGAGTACCAATAACCAAAGGCGTAGGGGAGTTTTATCCACCTGCAGATCCTCCTATCACCAGTTTATCATCACCTCTCGTAGTAGAACAATCTTATTCACATAACACATCCTTTGTAACACATCCCAATGAATCTTTATTATTTTCCCATCCTTTAAATTTTTTGGGTCATTTCACCACCAACGCACTATGCCTATGCATATAGGGCATCATCGATACACTTCCTCTTTTTTTGATGTTCGTCATTGCTAGTTGATGCACTACCCAAAAGGTAGAAGTGTGTCACCTAGGGCACATTTTTACCCTTTGAAAACGACCCTGAAAACAAATTCAAACCAATGAAAAAACTTGAAAAGTAAACATAAGAATGAAAATCAAGGAAATAATACCTACCTAGACTTGACAGAATCCAGAATGGTTTCCTGTACCTCCTGAAATCTCCATAGAAAATTTGAACTAGGAAGGGCTTTTTACTCTCACCAATTTGGTAAAAAAACACAATGGTAATTGTTTTTACTCTTTACCCATTTTATACATTTGAAATGGAATATTTTAATATTTTATTTCTTTGTTTACACAAATTTAGTTATATTTTAATAATATTTTGAGTTAAATAAGGATATAACACCTATTGTGGAGATTGCGGGTCAATTTGAGTGGTAATCACTTATGGAAGAGTTCATTTTTTAGTTTTCATGCTCCCTTTTAAATATGAAAAAGCTATGAGTGTTTTTTCTACCATAGTCGTGCTCGTTAAAAACCAAGTAAAAAGGTGTAGAGTAAACATTTATCACTTTTTCGGACTTGTAAAATATTTACAAAAAAAGAACCCCTTAGGGTTTTCTTTAAGCTCTTTTCAAACTCCCAAAATAGGGAAAGATTGCCAAGAGAACTTGATTCTTTCACACTAGTAAAAGTATTAGAAAGGTCATGTTTATAGCAATAGTTTACCCCTTTTTTGGACCAGTTGGTCTATTTATGAAAAATAAATACTCTAGTCAACATTTGACTTGAAGAGTTCTCCTATATATTATTTTATAATTCTTGGGACATTTGGGACTAAAATTTACAAAAAATACCACCCTGGAGTCTTCTTTAGTCTTTTTAGACTCTCTAAACAAGAAATGACACCGAGTTTACCTTCTTTGGACTCGTTAAAACTAAAAATTGAAGGACCCTTTTTTGGGATTGAACCCCCCATTTCTTAGGCTTGTAAAACATGTGAGATTGCAATCGTCCTAAAATATGAGCTATATCAAGCATTTGCTACCCTCTTTGAGCTCATTAAAAACCAAAGAGGAACTCATCAATCATGATGGGGAATTATTGAAAAGAGAATATATATGTATGTATTAATGTGATATTACGGTCATCCTTGAAATAAATATAGCATCTCCCTACATTTTATCATCTTTTCCTCAAGTCGATCCACTTTCATGATTCATATTACTCCTTTGAGTCATCCAAAGAATGCATTGGTTTTTCGATGTATTATGTCTTGGTATTTGTATCATCAAGTCAATGCTACCAGATCATTTATTCTTCTATGAATGTTCAAGAAATATTCACCATCCTAGTAAGCATTTGCAGTCATATTACCTTCCTTTGTGTCATTCATCCATGAGTAAGTCTAAAAAATTACTCCACGGTCCAATATACTTCAAAAATATTTGATCATGTTCCATGTTGATGATTGGGTAAACAGTATGACCCTACATCGATGGGTCAATTCTTGTTGACTTCAACTCACCATCCAAAAATTAGACCTCAAAACCAAATGACCTTGGGCCTACATGCCTCAAAGGCAAGTTACCTGGCTTTCAATAGAAGGATTACATCACTGGTATTTGATTGGAATATTCCTTTAAAATTTCATCTTAAAATCATTAATTCACATTCAAATAGATATACTAAGGTACCTTGGGAATCATTGAAATCAATGATGATATCCCTCGCACTTGTTAAAGGTATACCTCAATGAAAGGTAATCAAGTGGTTTCTATCATGTTTTACGCCAAGACACTTATTCACATGGATAGAATCATACATTTTCAAGTTTGGGACGAAGACCCTATGGTCCTTGTATTTTTCTACCCCCTAGGCTATGATGGAGTTCCATTGCAAAGATCCGTAGTGTATGTCTAGTGGCTATGCTCAGTCTTGAGTCATTATGACATAGATCTATAGTGTATATTTAGTAGATATGTTTGTATTTATGTATCATGTCATTGTGTATTCTGGTAGCAATGACCTAAATGTCTATGCATGGATCTACAATGTATTGGTCGGAATCTATGTTATGAGTAGTTTAGGACATATATCTTAGATTCTTTTGTACTACAAAGTCCTTGTTCAACATTTCAATGAATAGTAGTTTTCCTTAGTCCTTATATTCAAAGTATTTCACCTATCCTACCCCTCTAGGTTCATACTTTGGGGTGTAATCTGTTAGACTAAAATATCATCATCACCATGTCAGTGAGATTTGTATTCCTAAATTTTCCATAATAAATGAAGTATTAGTGCTAAGTTGTTTGATAAATAGTTTCTACCCTTCATCCTGTCTTTGTTGCAATAGTGACGCGTCCTTCCTCTTTACAACTGGCACCAAACCTATGCTAACACACCTTGCACATTGACAAGGTGTGTCACTAACTCTTCCTACCTTTATACAACATGCATCACCCCTCAGTAACATATGTTACTCTTTTAAAAAATGTGTCGCTACTCATTCAAAGGAAAAAAGAGAATATTTGAGAAGCTTCTAGAAAGAATCCCTCATAGAGGCTTATCCCAATAGATCATCATGAGTGGTAGTCGAACCTCTAACCTCTTGGGATGGTCCCTTAACCTTCTACATGGAATCCTCAACTCCCTCTATCCTCTTTGGCCTATATATACAATCTCACCCCTCATGATTGGGAGAGTAATGATAGAGCACCCAAGTTCTATTGAAATACTCCTAGAGTTGAGTTTCCCTCTTACATTAGAGACTGGGTTATTTTGAGGAAAAGATTAGTGGGAATAAATTGTGATGTCAAGGTGATGGTTGTAATATCTCCTTTTGAATTTTTGTTAATATAATGATATATGCTCTTTCCATAAATAATTTTATATTTAATATATTTAGAACTTGTTACCTTGACCATGTTATAGCTGATTTTACCACACTTGGTAGATCACACTTTTATATCCTCCCATGTCCCTCTACATACTCTTTGGACCCCCTTGCTCGAAGTATACTTTGATTTTCCAAGGAATCCCCTAAGAACACTTGTTTATTTCTATACATAACTTTTAAGCTAAAACTCATGTGTAGACGCAACTTGCTCCACTATAGCCCACATACATCGGGAAATGTGCATAAAAAAAAACTTTTGGAGTTTTCCTCAATGAGTCTCTAATAAATTAACTCTTGTCCTTCCATATTCCAGGAAACCCTCCGACTCGACCCTTCACTACCTATTGAAGGGATATATATTGAGCCTCTTGGATTCATTGAAGGAGGAGTGCATTAGAGAGAAAGAAAACTATAGTTCATTGTTGCCCCATTTTCTTATGCTTGAGTCTACATCCCGTTTTCCTTTTAAGCACACATTGTTGGTATTCCCAAGATTTCCATTGCTTTTTAAGCTTTCCATTGAGATGGAGGATTGAAGTGGTGTAGGCCTAGGTGGAGGACTTGGTTTCTCCATTTTGACAAGTTGTCGACATAGTTTGTCACTGTTATCTCTGTTCATTATTAATATAAATATCTATTTCTCGTCCATTACATGTGTACGACTATGAATATTTTATCCATGGATGTAGTTATATTTTCTTATACAAGTTGGATTTATATATGCTAGAGTAGTCCTAACACTTTCACATATACCATGCTTGTCTTGTTTGTTGTTGTTGAGAGTGAATTGTAGGTACAAGCGTGTTGGAAAATCTCAGCGGGTATCTACTACAATCGTGCGTAATAAGGTATGTTTTGTATCCCTTAGTGTTAGAAGCATTTCTTTCTCTTTGATATTGACATGGATTGATTTCTGGTCTCATTCATTTTTTTTGGTCTACCCAAGGCATAGGAAGCTTCTCTTCGTAACAGAATTGGTGACTCTGCTGGGGAGGTTCCTTGTTTTTCTTTGGGAGTTTTGGGTGCACAATGTGCTTGAATTTCTCTTTGTTTCTCTGTGTTTCTGTGTCAGGTCCAGAAGTATGTTATCCCATTAGTGTCCTATTGAAGTAATTTAGGTCTTGGCTTATCATTTTATCCCCTTTCTCTTTTTGTACACAGGTTTTTGCTTTACACCTGTGTATACATGTGGGTTTTGTCTAAATAGCCACGTATACACGCAGGTTTCTTGCAAAAATTTGTGTATGACCCTTTTTTGGGTGTGAATTGGATGTCTGAGAGATGTTGGGTGGATTTTGAATGTTGATGAGTCTTCTTGGATGATTTTGTGGCCTTTCTACTACCTTTGTTTCTGACCAAAGACCATTTTTATTTGCTTCTTAGTTAGAAGTTGTTCTTGTCGTCTTGTTTTCTTTTTTCTTGTGGTATTAGTGCATTAGACTTATTTTATCTTGGTGTCTTGCTTGGTTGTTTTCTGATAGTTTCTATAGTGTCTCAGAGTTGTAGAGTATTTTATTGCATTTACATATCATTTATTTCAAAAATACAAAAGTATTTTATTTTTGGCATGTTCATGCATTTTTGCATTTGCATAGTACTTGCACTAGGTTTGTGTTGGAGCAGGGCCCCGCAGCTACAGGAAAAGCTACTATATCAAGACAAGAAAT
This sequence comes from Pseudotsuga menziesii, assembly GCA_001517045.1. Classification (NCBI taxonomy): domain Eukaryota; kingdom Viridiplantae; phylum Streptophyta; class Pinopsida; order Pinales; family Pinaceae; genus Pseudotsuga; species Pseudotsuga menziesii. The sequence continues at coordinate 43,925 of LPNX010547615.1, read as the reverse complement.
TCAATAGAAATAGTACCTGAAGCGGCTGAGAAGAGAGAGCTTAACCACTGCACTTAAGGAAGCGGCGAAGACAGGAGGGCTCAGCTACCCTCATAAAGGAAAAGGAGCAACGGGCTGAGGTATTGAAGACAAAGGACAGAAGGGGAGTGACCAAGGAAGCGGCACCCATACCCACGATCAACGCTGGAAAGTGTGGAAGACTGCAGAGAGATGCAGTATGATGGGAAGCGACAGTTCAAAGTACAGATAGGCCGACTATCACAGTTAGGGTTTTTGGGTTACTGTTGGGATAGGCCCACAGTTTTGTATCAGGGTGAGACCTTCGAGCCACCTATTTAAGAATGTATTTTGTATTATGAAGGGTTTTGTTTGTGCCAAAAATTGTTTCTAAGGCCAGAGAAACAAGCCAACACACACTCAAATAAAAATAAATAAAACAAATTAGGTTTAGGGTTTTCTTGAAAGATTTCTTGGTTGTGAACTTTTGGGGAAAGACAGGGAATGCATTCAAGAGAAAAGTAATAACTGAATCATAAACAAAAGAAGACAAAGATGCATAATACATTCAACATGATCCAACAGAAAACAGTATTGAAGTTCATTCATAAAAGACAAGCATCACCAGCATATAAACATAAACCAGTAATGAGTATATCAATTAAGCAACTAGACAAGATGAACAATGAAGCCAACACAGAAACTGAAGGGTACAAGTGTCATATATCCATAGTTTCATCACCAAATGCATACAAGATCTTTATACTTAACTCATGAACAAGTCTGAACTCATGAACAAGCCTGCAGACATCCTGAAGCTATCCCAAAAATCGAACCCTGCTAATGACTTTCTAACCTCTCTAAATAGTGTTTTTTACAAAATCAGGTAGGGGTCAAAAACCCTAACTATCTTCCATCCACTCGATGAGGTAAAGTAAAAAGTAAAATATTACAAAACATGATTTTTCTAAAAATAGTAATCCCTAACTAATATGTTTCTGAAAAAGATAACAAATAACTGAAATGAACAAGTGACTCATAGCTCTTTTGTTGCCTTAGCTAGCAGAGCAATTCCATCTAATGCTTGAGCTTTCCTCTTAGCTTTCTTCTGCTCCTGCTCCAGGTCAGTTATCCTTTTGATGAGCTGTTCATTTCTTTGCTGCAAGTCCTTGACTATTTTCTCCAACTCTGTACAGCGCATGTCAGTAGTTATTTTTCTCTTAAGAACCTCTTTGGATATTGCTATCAACTCCTGGAAATGATTTTTGACATCCTGTAGCTCTTCTCTAATCCCTTTTTTAACCATCATCAGCCCATCATTGACATCTTGCATGTATTTCATCTGCTGTTTGTAGTGCTTAATAATATTCTGCAAGTTTTCTTTATCTGAATCAATTGACCTTCCTGTCATGATCTCTTGCTCATAACTAGGCATCTCATGTGTGTCAAACCTCATAAAAATGTCTGCATCCTTATTTAACAAGTCTGTGGAATCAGCAGGAATACTAGGGTATTTCAGAATACCTGCTTCCCTAAGTATAAGCTCATCTTCTTCTTCCCATTCTTGATTTTCAACAGGAGGTACTTTAGCTTTTTCTTCCTGCTGTTGCTTTAAAAGTTTATTTTTTATTTCAAGAATTATGGCAGACAATTCAGACTTGGGAAGACTTAACTCCTTTACTAACTATGATGATCCTTTTATTTTTGCAGGATGAGAAGAGAAAGCTTTGGCAACTATTTTTCCCTTGCCTTTGATGTTCATTATGTCAAATTTTGGTTTTTCACCTGAGGAAGTATCATTCAGGACAGTCACTTACTTGAAATTTAATTTAGGATTGAGCATCTTTTTCATATTCCATCTTAGCTTATTTGTTGACCTATTTTTAGGCCTCCCATATGGGGCTATCACTTCAATCCTTTTCTTCTTATTATTAGGTTTGACTGTTTTGATTTCTGAAATGGAGAATGCTCTCTAGGTTTCAGTCCTATCTTCAATTTCAGTAACAGGATGATCTTCTTCTAATAAATATCCCTCATCATCTGAGAGAATGCTGAGTGGACTTCTTTGTTTGACCTGCAACTCAACTTCATGAACAGCAACCTCCTCTGGAACAGCCACTTTAGCTTCTTTGGAAGATTCTGCTGGTGTCAACTGCTGCCTAGGCTGCAATTCCTCTTCTGAAAACAATGAATACCTACCTGTAGTGCCAACTGAAAACACTTTGAGTTTACTGTCAACCTCCACATACTATGTTGCCTTCTCAACTTTGACATCCTCCTTGTCTTGAAGTTTAGCTTTCTGGCCTAATTTTCTTATCATTACCTTCCCTTTATCTGCTTGCCTCTTAGGCTGCTGACCTTCTTGTTTGTCCTAGAAACCTGACCAGAAAAGAAAAAAGTCCCATGTTTTACCTTCATGTTGCAAAGCAGTGCTAATAATTAACTTAATTTTCCCATGATGAAAGATGGACTGAGAAGAATGGTCCATATGCCCTTTGACCCTGCTAGCCATTTTCTGCAAACTTTTGAATAAGAAGAATGGAAGGTTCGTCTTAGACACCCCCACCATGTGTTGCAGAAATCTGAAGTGATACTTAAATACATAAGCATACCTACCCTCACAAGTAATATCACTCTGCAAAATTCTGATTGGTTCAACCCATTCTTTTCTAAAATTTTGAATAAGGATTCCCTTACTCCAGTCTGGGGTGACATTTGGCAATAGATGTCTCTGAGGATCAAAGCTAAAGGGCAGTTTCTTAAACCATAGTTCACCTTCATTCTGAATCCCTATAGCTTCTGCAATCAGCTCTACTGTCAGCCTGAACTTAAGAGTATCAAAGGTCACCATGTCATTTTTGAAACATTGTGCAAACTTGCAAGACACTTCAGTATTATACCCATTTATTCCTTTGAAGAATTCAAGCCAACCAGCCTGTTGGAATAGTTCAACACATCCAGGAAATTTTTCGATCCAACCTACATCAGTAGGTTCAGCTCTGTTAATTTTACCACTCTTTCCCATTTTTCTTCAGAGGATGAAAACTGTATAGGCTTTAGGGTTCAATTAATGACCAATCAAGTGATTGTTTCCTTTTCAAATCCTTCAGGTTTTTTAAAAATAAGCTCCCCTTATTCTTCTCTGACTACTCATTTTGCTCTTTTGATACAAGCTAGATTCTTCACTACCACTGATAATTGTCATTCCATTTAATTATTCTAATGACTGTCCACCTCCAGCATATAGAATGAACCTGTGTATTAGTACCCATAACCTGCTTGAATTATGTATAAACAATCTCTTCACAAAAGAGTTTTTTACATGAAGAATCCCAACTGTCAACTTTTTAGACTAAATGTAGACTGTTTATAGGTTAGATGAGAATATTTATAGAGCAGAACAATCTTAAACTTAGTCCATTTTATCTCTCAGCAATCTCAGTATCAAATGAGAGTAGGTTTTCCTCTACTCTCAAGCCTTTAGCTCCTCGTTGCTTCCTTTTGCTTCTAAAAACAGTAAGCTTCGAAACCTAGCAAAATTAGGTCTCCCTGCAACTTTAGATATTTGGCTCCTTTTTTGTATTACTTGTAAACACAGAATCAATTTAAGACATAGCAAACACTGTCAAAGGTATAATTCATCACATCACTACACTTTGAGCTTTGACAGGGTCATTTTTCATCAAAAATTGCTATTTTTCAACCTTTACCCATCCTGGCATTTCAGAGCATCTCAGGCAGCTATTTATTTGGCCGAAATTTCATTAAACAACAGAATTTAGCATTTCCCTTAATCAATTTTGATAGAATAGTCCCCAGCGAAAAAGCCCCAAATTATCAGTTATATTGACTTATCATGGAATACCTTTAAATTGATCGACTGCAGTGGTTTAAAATCATGACCTGAGTTGTCAAGTTGTTCACATTGAATATACAGGTGTCCTTCAACGATCAATTTTACTGGAAGCAGCAAAATTAAGGAGCCCTAATTTCCCGTGAAGCTATAAAAACCTCACCTTTGCTCTGCAGCGGCAATGTCCTGATTTTCAGTGGTTATGGTTACTCCACTAAGTCCTTCATCTTTGAATGTGCATGCAAATGACAACTGATCTCACATTAAACTCAAACCACGCTGCTACCTGTCAAGAATGAATTGCATTTGGACTCGTGATGGCCACGATTCCCTCACAATATGTAACCACCTGTTCTTATGATAATTCCTGAATCCACACGTAGTAAACACTCCACAATACGTGATTAGTCACTCATCATTCAAAAAATGCCAAATTTTTGCTAGAAAATCGGAAGAAATGAGGGTCACGATATTCTTGTAGCACCCCTTTGTAAATTTCGGGCTCCAGCGCTACAAGAATAATTTTAACTCTGTTTTGGCGCTTTTTTACAGCTTTTTATCATTTTGCATGGAGTTTAAAAGCTGTTTGAGTAATGACTATGCATGACTATGCTCAAAATATGATTTATGAATCCATCATTTGATATAATGACCTTTCTAAACCCCTTCAAAATGTAAACCTAAAGTTTAAAACTTGAGAATTTCAAAAGAAAGTTCAAAATTTCCTATAAAAACTAAAAAAATTCCTAAAAGAGGCAAAATTCAAATTAAAGCAAATGAATAACCTGAGATAAAAATGCAAACCAAACAAAATTTGAAGAAACAAATCATTGACTTAACAGGTTGGAAAGTAGATAGATAGTTAGCTAGCCAAACATTCATATAGACAAGTAGCTAGTTGTTTAGTCATCTGTATTGTAAGATATTGAGAAAGAGTCGAGCTCTGGTTCTGTATTCAGTCTGTATTTATTTTACTGTAACCAGTAGCCGACTCCTTGAGCATAAATGTCACAATCCACAGGGATTGAGAGAGAGAGAGAAGAATATATTGTAAGAAGAAAGTAGAATAAAAAAAGAGAAGAGATCTAAGAGAGAAGAGCTCCCAGCTAACAACACGGAGTTTCCCAGAAGATCTCGAGCTGCATAATAGGTTGCAGTGGAACTGTGTGTACTCTCTCCAGATATAATATAAACATAGTTCCTGTGGACGTAGCTTCCTCCCTGGAAGTGAACCACGTAAAATCCGTGTGTGGTGCGACTGTTCATGTGATTGTGCTTTACTTACTTGTTATCTCCTATCTATTACATGAGCTTAGCTAACAGTTAATGAATGTATGTATGCTATCCTTCAGTTTACAGTAACGTAGAAGGTTAAATGTGAGTTGGATGTGTTAGATATTCTACATATGAGTTTATCAGTGCTTATTTCAGACCGTAACAGTTATAGTGTTAAGTGACTTCTGTATATTTAGTTTAGCAAGTTGAGCGCAATAGATGTTAAGCATGTTAGACTGTACAGGTTAAGTGAAGTCATTTAACACCTTGATGAAGGTTAACTAAGCTACTATAAGAAAGAGGAAAGTCATTGGACCTTGAGGGTTGGAGAGTCCTATTTGAGTCTTACTATAGAAGCTATCGCAGCACAGAAAGGCGATATCGCATTGTCGGAGGAGTTGCGATGTGGGATATCGCAGGTAAAGAGTCAAGTAGAAGAGAAAGTTTTTACATCGTCCTAGAAGCCGCGATGCAATAAGAGTCAGTCTCATAGAAGAGTCTGCTCAAAAGAGAGATACAGCGTTTATAGAGAGACTCAACTGGTTAAGTAGAGTAAGGAGAACGTAGGATGCTCCAGAACCTGGTTGAGGACACCTAAGTCTTCAGCCACCCCATATAGGATCACTTTGGGTGAGACTTCAGGCCATTCTGCGGTCTGTCGCCAGAAAATCTAGTGAGCTAGGGGTTTTGTTGGTACATTACAGTAAACCCAGGTCTGCCCAGAGAAAACCAACAAATGGTTCCGTTGCCGGTTTTGAACAAATTGAAGAGCTAATGTTCTGTTGGAATCCTACTAAAGAAGAACTTAACCAGTGGGTTGAGTCTAAGGAAAGAGAATTTACTGAAAAAGAAACAAGAGTCCTAGGCTTAGTACAAAGGAACGGTTACAAAAACATATATTCACAGACTTGCATGCGATATTTTTTGTAACCTATGCAAATGAGTTGCACGATTGGTTATCAAAGTTGAATGATAAGCATGTATTCAAAAAGAAAAGGAACATTATCTAGACACCGCAGTTGATTCACACCATGAAGAACGTTGATAATCCCATTTCACAGTTAGTAGACTTCTGGCTTGCGAGTTTGCTGGAAGGTTTCATTACAGAGTTTGCAGTTGATCAAAGAAAGAGTTTCAGCGAAGCATAGAGGCACTTCTTCAAAGGATATCGTGGTAAGTACTTGAACTCTTTAAATTTGTTCCTTAAGATTTTATTACATGAAAAAGGAGTATTGGATATATTCTCAGATGAATAAATTAAGTGTAATGTCACAAGAGTTTGAGAGTGATTTTGAAGAAATTGGATGTACACATAATGGTAAGAAATATAAAGTAGATTTCAGATCTTCCTTCTTTGAAGATAGTTGAGACAGTACTAGAGAACAGAGTCAAAATAATATAGAAAGAACAGCAGGGGGTATCCCTTACCACCCTTATACCCCACAGAAAGCAATCAAGACTCAGAATAATCCCGTAGGAACTCCATCTAGTATTTCACACACAGTATATACTACCTCTACACCACCTAAATTTACACCGCCAAGTGGTAGTAACACAGCAAATCAGAGTCCACCACATAGAAACAGAATGGGGGATGATATGAAATTACCTACCTTTAAGGGTACAGGGGAAGAAGACCCAGAACAGCATTGGTTCCTATGTTAAGCTGTATGGACCATTAAACAGATCCAAGATGATAATACTAAACTTGTCCAGTTGTCTACTACACTTAGAGAACGAGATTTAACATGGTATATGAAGTATACGTCAGCACAACCCAGAACGCTCATACAGGTAAGGACCGCCATGATTAAGGAATTTAAGAAACCTAAGTCTGAGTCACAATGTATTACAGAACTTAAAGACATCAAACAGTTACCCACAGAGTTAGTATGGGATTTTGATCAGAAATTTAAAGCTCTTATAGACCAAGTTAGCTTTGAGTTTGCACCGAAGCAGCATAAGGAATGGTTCATCGCAGCACTGTTCCCTCAAATAAGACTTCCACTAATGCAACAAAAACTCTGTACGCAGGATGAAGCATTGGAGATGGCAATGAAACTAGAGGCTTCACCTCTAGCTAAGACTAGTACAGGTATGACAAACTTACAGAATTAGTTAGTCAATCTCACTTTACAGCTACACGAGATTAAGAAAGGAAAAGAGGTTGCACAAGAATTATGGTGTACAAAGTGTAAAGGACATGGCCATACTAAAGATAATTGTCCAGTATTTGTTGAGTATCTAGCAAGTGGGGCTCCTAACCCCTTAGTACATAATCAAGGGCCATGGTGTGAAATCTGTAGAACAAGAGGACATAGACCACAAGAATTCCCTTTACCTCAAAAGTATGTACAAACTCCTAAGAACTTATACTGTAACTTTTGTAAGTCAGTAGGACATGATGAAAATAATTGCAGAGCTTATGATCTCATGATAGAGAGAAAACACGACCTCTACAGAGTCCAGTCAGAGACATCAGGTCCAGCAGTAGGACTACGGCATGAACCGGCTCATGATGGTCGTGGTGGAGGATTCAGAGGATGAGGTCGTGGTGGAGGCTTTGGCCGTGGTGGAGACTTTGGCCGTGGCCGTGGACCGATTATTTGTTACAACTATGGAGCCATAGGAAATTATCCTAGGGATTGTCAGAACCCTACTACGACATGTAAATATTGCAAGTCCTATGATCATACTATAGAATAATGTCCTATCTTGATAGCCAAGATTAGGGACCTGAAGCCAGCAGTAAACCAGAATATTCATCTTATTGCTACTGAGCAGAAAGAACCAGAACCAAGAGTCAATATTGTGACTCACAGTGGCGCTTCTACTAGTAGGACATCGCAGGATGCCGAAAATAATACAAGTCCGGAGTGGGTGCATAAAGCCACTGATAAATCAACACCACTTGACCTGCAGAAGAATAAAGAAACGTTTCAGCAAGCTAAAACTTTCTTTATTGAACCTACACCATCAGGATCGCATGTATTTCCTTGCAGGGGCGTACCATAGTAGCAACATTGTGGCATTAGTTCTGTGCAGACATCGTAGGATACCACATCGGGAAGGTGCGAAGAAGATGAGTTGACAGGAAGTGTCCAATCCTTCATGCGGATTTGTTTGAAACTCATCAAAAATGAGAAAGATATCAGAGAGCTTCAGCGCATTATAGACCAGTATCAATAGCCTTCTTCCATGAGCAGTATGTAGCGTGTTTTTCATAATATTATGGGACATACAAGAACAAGAAGAGAAATGAGACTCACAGCGCAAATTGGAGAATTTGAAATGGATGAGGTAATCCTAGATTTAGGATCAGAGGTAAATGTTCTGACTAAGCAGACATGGGAATAGATGGGTAGCCCTAAGTTAGCCAGATCACCTATCCATCTACGACTAGCCAATCAGCAGAGGGTATCACCACTTGGTCGATTAATGCAAGTACTAGTTGATATTGATGGAGTTCGTAGTTTTGCAGACTTTGAAGTCATAGAAATCATTGGTGATAGCAGACCGTATCTAGCTTTACTAGGTATTGATTGGGTAATTGATAACATGGATGTTATCGATTTAAAGAAAATACAAATGACCTTTGAGGATAATCAGATTCGATTCATCGCACCACTGGATCCTTTCCAGGGTCCTCGTTATATGGAACCTATCAGAGAAGAGGAAGGGGTGCGTAATATGGAAAGCCTCAATCAAATGACTGCTAACCAGAGTGATTATATCAACCCCACCGCAGAAGGAAATATTAGTTGGCGATGCGATAGCTCATGCTCATCAGATTCAGATGTTGGCTTAAAAAATTGGCAGAATAGACTTTACGAAGTCTCAGCTCACAGATGTGCGTTTATGACTGAGTCACTGCGATGGATTGGCGCATAGGTTAAGGATATTCTGTCGTTTCATGTCTTAGCAGATGTCAATGACTTTTTACAACAGTTTGAGCAAGAAATTCCTCATGAGAAGAGGATGGCAGCTATTGACCTTACAGTCAAAGCCACACCTATAAGATGGTGGCATACACATAAAGAACATATCACATCATGGGATGATTTTAAGAGACTGATGGTGATCAGATTCTCTAATAACAAGGAGCCTTTACAGCAGGAATATATAGGAGAAAGTGACCCCAGGTCACATTAATATTTGTGAACAGAGTTGGTTGGACATTCCATAGGATGAATGGGTTCACCTATTCATTCACACTTTAGACACAGTCCCAAGGAACTGGTACACTGAGACAGAGTTGTGCAGAGGAACGATTACATGGCCAGTTATGATAGACGGCTTTCTACTCACTTTCACTTTTGAATCTGAGTATCCAAGCATTGATCAGGCTCTAGATATTATAAATACTAAGATATTTGACGATTGTACCCTACCAGTGTATACTTAGCCTGATTGGGCCATCCAGTTAGAACATGCGCTAGAGTGTTACAACGTCGCAGAAGAGCTAGGTGATGAGGATGAGAATCCTCATAGTATCAACTTTCCAGAGTCTGAAGGGACTCGTGAAGTTGATGGACCAAAGCTAGAGATTCCAGCTATCACAGAGCCTATTAAGATTAAAAAGATCAATATTGGCACAGAAACAGAACCAAATTTTGCCTCTATTGGAGACTATTGGGATGATGAAACAGTAGGACACATCACAGATCTGTTACACGACTATCAGGACTTATTTCCCACTAAGTTCATGGAGATGAAGGGAATAGTAGGAGATTTGGGAGTCATGCGGATACCTTTGAAAGAGGATTCTAGGCCGGTTAAGCAGCGTCCATATAGATTAAATTCTTGTTATAAATAAAAAGTTAAAGATGAGATTGATAAGATGCTAGCAGCAGGCATTATTGAACCAGTGGAAGAGAGCGAATGGGTTAGTCCCATGGTTGTGTAGGAAAAGAAAACTAAAGGAGATATCAGGATTTGTGTCAATTTGCACAAACTCAATGACGCATCACTTCATGACCCATTTTCGACACCTTTCACTGATGAAGTTTTAGAAAATTTGGGCGGAAAGGAGATCTACTCATTCATTGATGGCTTTTCAGGCTATCACCAGATAAGAATCCATCCAGAGGATCGACATAAGACCACCTTTGCGACAGAATGGGGCTCATTCCAGTATACGGTAATGCCCTTTGGTCTTAAAAATGCACCAGCTATTTTTTCTAGAGTAGTAGTTGATGTATTTAAGGAATACATCCATAAATTCTTAGAAGTCTATTTTGATGACTGGACTGTATTTGGATTAATCGAAAAGCATATAGGAGATTTAAGGCTCATGTTAGATAAATGTAGGCAATATCAGATTTCTCTTAACTTGAAGAAATGTATATTATGTGCACCATTTGGTATTTTGTTGGGTCATATTGTTTGCAGATAAGGATTGATGGTAGATCCTGCAAAGATTGCCATCATTGTAAATCTTCTAGCACCCAACTCAGTCAAGCAATTGAGGACAGTGCTTGGTTATACCAGCTACTATAGAAAATTCATCAAAGGCTATGCAAAGATCACAGCACCTATGGAAAAGTTGTTAAAGAAAGACATGAAATTCCTATGGAATGAGGAATGCCAGCAAAGTTTAGACACTCTTAAAGAAAAGATGGTTACAGCACCTATCTTAGTATTCCCATATTGGAACAAGCAATTTCACGTACATGTGGATGCATATGGCATCACACTGGGGATTGTCTTAACACAGCCAGGAGAAGGGGGTATTGATCACCCTATCGCGTACTCCAGCAGAAAGTTATCTACCGCAGAAAAGAACTACACCACTACAGAAAGAGAAGGATTGGCTATGGTGTATGCTTTACAGAAGTTTAGGCACTACCTGCTGGGTGCCCCATTCAAGATGTTCACTAACCATTCCGCTTTAAAGTATTTGGTCAATAAACCAGTGTTAGGGGGAAGGATCTGCAGATGGTTACTCTTATTTCAGGAGTATGATTTTGAAATTATTGTAAATCCAGGAAAATTAAATGCCGGACCTGATCATCTATCGTGAATAGACTCAGGAGAAGAACCAAGTAATTTAGAGGATAATTTTCCAGATGTGCAATTGTTTTCTATCCAGATTACAGATGAGTATTATGAAGATATTATCCACTTTCTCACTACAGGGTGGGCACCAGTTGAGTTTACTAAGTAGCAGAAGAAACAGTTAGTTGTGAAAGCAGTAGATTTCACTTTGATCACAGGACAATTATATAAGTTAGGTCCAGATGAAGTCCTGCACAGATGCCTGATGCCGCATGAGAAAGAGGCCATTATCAGAGAAGCACATTCAGATACCACAATAGATCATTTTGCAGGAAAGCCGACTGCGCAGAAAATTCTAGCTGCGGGATTATGGTGGCCTACCTTGCACAAAGACACTAAGGAGTTTGCAGATGCTGTGATATCTGCTAGAGGGTAGGAAAACCTTTGTGGAGAGATGAAATGCCACTGTGACCACAGATTACACTGTGGGCATTTGACAAGTGGGCTATAGATTTTGTGGGTCTTATCAACCCACCAGGAAAATGATCTGGTGTGAGATACATCATCACAGGAACAGAATACCTCACCATATGGGTAGAGGCCAAAGCAGTAAGGAATTGTGATGCTGCTACAGCTGCACAGTTCATTTTTGAAAACATCATAAGTAGATTTGGATGTCCAGCAATTTTGATGAGTGATCAAGGCACACATTTTCTGAATCACACTATTGAGGCCTTGACGGAGGAATTTCAAATACAGCACCATAAGAGCACTCCCTACCACCCACAAGCTAATGGTACGGTGGAGGCTTTTAACAAGATTCTAGAAAATGCTCTTACTAAGATCTGTAATAGCCAAAGAAATGATTGGGACCTCAGGGTTAATGTTGTATTATGGGCTTATAGAACTACATGCAAGAAACTTACAGGACACACACCTTTCAACTTGGTGTATGGACAAGAGGCTGTTATTCCTATGGAATATATTATTCCCAGTTTAAGAATTACTCAAATTACCGATATGGCTGATGCAGATATGATGAATGACAGATTAGCGCAGCTGCTTGCCTTAGAAGAAGACAGATTCATCGCAAGATTTCATCAAAAAGTGCATAAGGAACAAGAAAAATCTTGGCATGACAGGCACATCAAGAGCAAGATTTTTCAGACAGGAGACCTAGTGATCCTTTATGATAGCAAGTTTGTTAAGTTTCCAGGGAAGTTCAAGACGCATTGGTTGGGGCCATATCATATTTAGCAAGTTAAAGAAGGAGGTGTCGTTCAGCTCAGTAAACTGAATGGGGAGCTTGTTCCTACTTTGATTAATGGCAGTAGGCTTAATCTTTATAGTGATAGCCACTCCACCTCCCAATCCTAACGCGGGGAACTACCTGTGCAGATGTCTAGTGTAGTTGAAAGGAGACATCACACCTATAACTAGTCTACACCAAAAAAAATTAAAAAATTAAGTATAAGGAATCGCAGCAGGAAAGTTTATTTTGCACAAGTTTTGAACATTGCAGAGTTTCAACAACTTGGCTTCAAACATTTTTGGTTCAGGACGATGCGGTGTGACATCGCAGCGATGCGATGTTCCCTATGCCACGTAGACGATTTTGGAAAGGGACAAAGGGCCAGTCACGTCGCCTTCTGCCAAGTAGTTAATACGGCTACGACAGCTATCTGTTGCCCTAGATTTGGAAACAGTACAGTGATTTTCCTAGATTTGGTAAATCTTGGTCGAGACCGGCACCTGTGCACAATTTTCAAAGGAAATTTGATCGGATTTTTAGCAATTAATGAGGATCGAAATGACAGGTGTTGTCTTGTCCATGCAATAAATGCCACCGACGGGTCCAACCTAAGTGACCGTTCCTTCAAATATTATCACCTTCGTTATAAGTACATAGATCATTCACACAAAAGGGTTACTTTTGTGATTTCTGAGAGTTATAGAGAAATTTGTAAGAGTTTTTCCTGAGCAGAGATACTTCAGTTACAAAGTGCTAGTTTCCCCAATTTTGCAGCCATTGGCAGTCCAGAGTATTGCACCAGGTGGTGTATGTCCGACAAGGAACCTTTAGAAGATGTTGTGTGACGATTCCAATGTGGTGACGAAGCCACCCAAGGTTGTGAAATTAGGTGCACCACAGGTCAGACAGACACCAAGGATGAGGAGTCAAGTTCAGATAGCAGAAGAGTCCAGCTCATAACAGAGAAGAAGAAAAGTGAGAATAAGAAAGAGAAGGGCTCCCGACTGTGTGCATGGATTTTCCCAGAAGATCTCATGAAAAGAAAAAAGGACCAAGAAACAGGAATCCGAGACTCAGAAAAACAAAAGGAAACGGGAAAGGAACAAAGCAGAGATGTTGAAAATGTCAAAGAAGGTAGTTACATTAAAGCTAGAAAAAGACATGTCTCCTCATGGAAGTTTTACCAATGTGCATATATCCAACTAAAGTCAAATTATCAGAATGAAGATCAACTTAGATGTATGCTGAAAGAAATCTACTTTCCATATATTCAGAATGATGATGGCTTTGATGAATCTGTTTGGACAAGCGCTCCAGTAGAATTTGAGGTGAATGGTACAAACCTGACCGAGGTAGCAGGAGGTGAGATCGTTCCAACAAATTTTGCAGCCTATAAATGGTCTGCCATTTATTCTGGAGCTCACTTAAGAAAAGTGTTGATACTATTTTAGAGAAAGTGACACAAGACTGTGTCGAAGCTATGGACAAAGAAGTCGCAGGACTCCAAGAAAGATCTGCAAGGACTTCGCAGGAAGCCAAGGAAAAGCTACAGCAAGAGAAGCCAGTTGTTAGTGGCTTGGGGATGAGCCACAAGTAAGTGTTAGGGGACTATTGGAGAAAGGCCCCGCAGCTACAGGAAAAGCTACTATATCAGGACAAGAAAGTCAAAAGAAACAGGACCTGAAGCGGCCGAGAAGAGAGAGCTCAACCACTGCACTTAAGGCAGTGGCGAAGACAGGAGGGCTCAGCTACCCTCATAAAGGAAAAGGAGAAACCGACGAAGGTATTGAAGACAAAGGATAGAAGAGGAGTGACCGAGGAAGTGGCACCCATACCCACAATCAGCACCGAGAAGCGTGGAAGACTGCAGAGAGCTATAGTATGATGGGAAGCAGCAGTTCAAAGTACAGATAGGTCGACTATCACAGTTAGGGTTTTTGGGTTACTGTTGGGATAGGCCCACAGTTTTGTATCAGGGTGAGACCTTCAGGACACCTATTTAAGAATGTATTTTGTATTATGAAGGGTTGGAAAGTAGATAGATAGTTAGCTAGCCAGACATTCAAATAGACAAGTAGCTAGTTGTTTAGTCATCTGTATTGTAAGATATTGAGAAAGAGACGAGCTCTAGTTCTGTATTCAATCCATAGTTATATTACTGTAACCAGTAGCCGACTCCTTGAGCATGAATGTAACAATTCGTAGGGATTGAGAGAGAGAGAGAGAGAGAGAGAGAGAGAGAAGAATATATTGTAAGAAGAAAGCAGAATAGAAAGAGAAGAGATCTAAGAGAGAAGGGCTCCCAGCTGAGAACGCGGAGTTTCCCAGAAGATCTCGAGTTGCATAATAGGTTGCAGCGGAACTATGTGTACTCTCTCCAGATATAATATAAACACAATTCTTGTGGATGTAGCTTCCTCCCTAGAAGTGAACCACGTAAAATCCGTGTGTGGTGCGACTGTTCATGTGATTGTGCTTTACTTACTTGTTATCTGCTATCTATTACATGAGCTTAGCTAATAGTTAATGAATGTATGTATGCTATCCTTTAGTTTACAGTAACATAGAAGGTTAAATGCGAGTTGGATGTGTTAGATATTCTACATATGAGTTTATCAGTGCTTGTTTCAGACCATAATAGTTACAGTGTTAAGTGACTTCTGTATATTTAGTTCAGCAAGTTGAGCGCAACAGATGTTAATCATGTTAGATTTTAGAGGTTAAGTGAATTCGTTTAACACCTTGATGAAGGTTAACTGAGCTACTATAAGCAAGAGGAAAGCCGTTGGACCTTGAGGGTTGGAGAGTCCTATTTGAGTCTTACTATAGAAGCTATCGCAGCATAGAAAGGAGATATCGCACTGTCGGAGGAGCCGGGGTGTGGGATATCACAGGTAAAGAGTCAAGTAGAAGAGAAAGTTTGCGCATCGTCCTATAATCCGCAATGTGATAAGAGTCAGTCTCATAGTAGAGTCTGCTCGGAAGACAGATACAGCATTTATAGAGAGACTCAACTGGTTAAGTAGAGTAAGGAGAACAAAGGATTCTCTAGAACCTGGTTGAGGACACCTGATTCTTCAGCCACCCCATCTAGGATCACTTCAGGTGAGACTTCAGGCCGTTCTGCAGTCTGTCACCGAAAGGGCCAGTGAGCTAGGGGTTTTGTTGGTACATTAAAGTAAACCCGGGTCTACCCAGAGCAAACCAACAGTTTTTTTAGTTATTTATTAGTCAAGCCTTCATATAGGAATGGTTGCATTATCATTTGAAGGAAAATATGCATCTCATGTAGTGGAATATGCCTTTTTCAAATTTAAAGAGAAAATTGCACTTGCCATTGTTTGTTAGGTGTGCATATTTAATTTCACTGTTGAGTCATAACATCATTGGTCGCACGAACATTTCCTTTGAGTAATCAAAGCCTCTAAAATCAATGCTTAATTTAAAATGAATTACACATTTTTATTTGATAGCGTGCATCATCAAGCTTAGGTCTTAGAGTCTTGGAATAGGTTTTTGTGAGTAAATTTCTTCAAGACTACTAAAAAAAACAAGTAGGTGTATGTCCAGGTGAGAGAGTGAAATAATTAGTATAATTAGTGTTCTTAAGAGGCTCCTCTTACACAGGAGTTAATCACGAGGCAACATACACATTTGTGGTAGGGATAGGCCCTTTCCACTCTCTGTGCAGTGACAGAGATATTTCTAGGATCTTAGTTGTATCTGGGGGATTTTTAGGTACCTTTGGTGCTTTTGAGCTACGGGATTTTTTACCCTTCCCATACTATAGATATCTCCTACGACTATCTACCTAATCATTGGTTATATTGGGGTGACCTTAGTTTCCTTACCTAGCGATCGTAGGGGGTACTTGCAGAGGTTATTCTATGAGTGCTCTATTCAGGTAGGGTTTGGACAGCACAATCGCTTTATGCGTTGAAGCTGAGGGACAATACAATTGGTTAGACAGCTCTGCTTATAGTGTATGGGAGTCTCAGGCCTCTCCTAGGTGAGACATACCTGCTACATTCAGAAGCTCACTTATCCGCTCCTTGGATTTCCTGCATTTTGTCTTAGATTCCCTTAGGAGTATGCTATGTGTCCGCTAGAATGATCTAGGGTTCGTAATTAGTTGAGTCTTTTTATTTTTGTGGAGTCATCGTGGATCGAGGATATGTATCTCATCGTTCTCGATGTTTAGCAAGCCTTCAGCCTTCTATGTCTCCTCCTCCTTCATGGAAGGGAGTTAGACAATCTAGGTGGACTCATATTGACTGTGATTCACACACCAGTCTCATCATGAGTCGTGCATCTGAGATCCCGGAAGCCCCTCCTTCTCCATCCTTTGGGATGGGGAATGTTCCTTTGAGTGTATATGGGACTCTAGAAGAAACTGATCCTTTTGAGGTTGGTACATCATATAATGCACTATCCCAGTTTTGAGATTATGTAAACACTAACTGACGGTCTTCTCCTAGAATTTCTAGTGGTGAGACTCATCTTGATCCCTCTAACACTGGCCCTTTCGTATTTGGCATTCCAAACCTTTTAGAACCTTTTTCATCATTTATTGTAGATCCTAGTATAGATCCTAGTACTATGCTTGGAAGCACTACCATTCCTTGCCATGCGTATAGGTTTGGTAGAGGTCATATTGCACCTTCGACTCCCTTTGTGGGAGGATCCTAATACCCATTACCTAGGCCTAATTCTAGTATTCCTTTGCACAGAAGAGGCCCTAGACATGTGAACATTGGAAGCACTACTTACATTCCATCGTATGATCCATTTTCCACTGCACCTATTCCTTTGAATGTTTTTCTCATGTTGCATCCTCCCCGTATCTCACACGCTTCTTCAGGATGGAATGCTACCTCTATCCATGTTGTTCCCTCGTTTACCAGTACCTTTGCATTGGGAGGTTATGTGCCTCCTTATTTTTCTGGGGGTCAACCCTTCTATCAATATTATAAGTATGGCTATGTAACACCCCAGTATCAAGGTATACCAAATTATAACATTCCTGTGTATCCTTGTATGGGTCAAGCAAGAGGAGGATATTATCCCACTAGCCAAGGTCATGGTATTTAAAACAACCAGACTTACATGAATCAATATAGTTAGGGGGAATGAAACCAGATGGCACAACCTAGTCTCCCTTTCTTAGCTACGTTGAACTTTCCTAACTTATCAAAGTTTAGCAATGATTGGATTTCTCATGATCTGACATGGTGGTTTTTCCTGCCAAGCTTCCTTCGAACATTTCAAAATCTGAAGGTAAGAATGGTGAGGACTCTGCAGAGCACGTTACAACTTTCCACCTATGGTTCTCTTTGAATTCATTGAACCACAACTCTATTCGTTTATGACTATTTCAATGCACCCTCATAGGTCCTGTAGTGAAATGGTATATAGAGTTACCTTGGGAAACATATCGGACATTCAATGACCTATCCATGACCTTTGTAAACCACTTTTAGGTATCTGTGTGTTAAGATGCCGGTACTAATCTCTTGTCGACATTTCAGCAAGATAAATCCATGCATATTTTAGATCATATTCAGGAGTGGCGAAGACGAAAGTAGTTGATTAAGGCCAACATTCCACTAGAGTTCCTTTTGGAATGGTTCCTCAAGTCATTACTGCCATATATATTGAAGGATGTTTCCACATATGGATTTATGAATGAGGAACATGCTATTTTACGAGCTCGGTAACTAGATTTGATTTACACTTAGTCTGGGATCTTATATGAGGTCATTATGAACACACCATAGTCAAATTTTGAGCCTAAGTACAAACCTGGGCCACATGCTGATGGAATTGTTGGCTCTGCAGGTACTAAACCCATAGACTCAGTTATGAATCAAATGAATAATTTGTCTATTAACCATCCAGCATCAGGACAAGCTATGGCTTCATCTCATCCCACCCAATCAACGGATGTACACTTTGTGCAATCATTGAACCAGAAGGGTAACCATCATCCAGGACGGAACAAGAAAAAGGGAAGAAATAATAGAAGGGGTGGGAATAGGAATGGAAACTCTAATGATGACAAGAACGGTAATGATGTTGTGGGGACAAGAATTCTAAAATTAAGGTCAAGTTCCCTTGCAAACTTTGTGGGGGAGATCACCTCACTTACTTGTTCCCTCGTATCGATGAAGCCTCGAAATTCATTGCATAGAGCCAAATTGTGTTAACAGATCCGTTACCCCATAATCAAAATATGAATTAGAGGACCATCGACTCCAGAATTACTTCTGGTGGGCATAAAAACCCACCAAACACCGAAGGCGTTCAAGGCTTAATCAACATCATATCTGCTGAGAATGGTGTGACACAAGTGAAATATTATGGTTCGTCGCAACCTGATTTGGGAAAAGAACCTACACCTCCTAAGGTCCCTTTGCATATCGAAAATCATGAAGTTATACCTCACATTCCTAAGGGATTCTTAAATCATTTGGGGCACAATCCTAATGCCCGAGCCACCCAACACTATTCTATTGTCGACGATTTGGGCCAGACTCCTTATGCGATATCCACCTTAGAAGTCCTTCAGACTTTCCCTTCACAGAGGAAATCCTTGTTGACCGCCCTTGGGATGGTTGATTCACATCCTTCCATGGTGATTAAATTTGAAACCCATGAATTCCATCCTCACTTACCTTACCATGTGGCTTTCCTAGTCCATGTGGAGTGTATGAACAATACCATTAAATGCACAGTAGTTGATGAAGGCGTTGTGGCTTTTGTGATGTCTTTAACATGTTGGAAAGGTATGGATTCTCCCACTTTTCCAAATTCTAGGCCATGTTGACTGCTTTTGATGGGATATATTTTTGGCCACATGGTACACTTCCTTCTCTCAAAGTCCAATTAGGAGGGAAGAACGTGTCGATCGAGGTCAAGGTGGTTGATGTGCCCCTTGACTATAACCTTCTATTGGGTTGTAACTGGATTTACAAAATGACAGCAGTCATATCATCCCTTTTTCAAATTTGTTGATCCTCGATTTCTTATCATTTTTGGCAAATAAAATATTCATTTAAATACATAGTTTATCATCTTTTGTATGTTTTATGTCACACAAATTATTATTCAACTTCAGGTATGAGTGTTTTTAATCTTTATATAAAATTATTTTATTATTATCATTCTTTTATGGTTTTATTAATTAAAAATAACATTATTGAAGCATATTCGATGTATTAATTAGTTTGTAAAATTGTTTACAGGTTTTATAATCCTTTTGGGCCAAGATTAATATGAAAACTGCATTCATCCTACTTTTCGCACAGCATGTCTAGCTCGTCATTCATCCCGTTGCGTGAAAATTGCTGGTGGTTTTCCAGATGTTGAGATGTGTCATTGTAGAATCCAGTCCTGAAGCACGCTAGCATATGGACACTCCATTCACACTAGATCGACTCCTAGCATATCCAACTCACATCCCATCCTTTCGTTCAACACTCCATCCAGATCGCCTATCAGACTGCATGCTACTGAGAATTAATTTTGACCATTTAAAACATAAACTAGCTTCCAACGAACAGTTATCCACGCTTCTAGGTGATGAAGCCATGCTCTAGATTGTTCGCCAGCCTGCATTCTCCTTTACTTGCCACCACGTCAACCATCCATGTGCTAGACTATTTCATTCAACTCACGCTCTAGAATATGTGCCACTATGCTCTCCTCTATTCTCCATCAGTCACCTACTGCGATAAGGAAGGATCTTTTTCGCCACCTCTAAAGATCGTTCATGCTGGAGAGAAGCCCATGCGCCACACCTAAAGATTGTCCATGCTAAATAAGGAGGATGCCTACACGTTGGCTTGTAAACAATTAAACGCTTTAAATATTGGCTAAATTTAGAGAACAGTCGACCTCTAAAGGGTCGACCTACTCACCCCTGTAAATAATTATATAAAGCAACCTCTGTGAGAGAGCTCAGCTAGCTAGAAAATCAGTCAATTAGTAGAGTTAGGAGAAGAGTTATTGCTGTAATTTACTCTTGAACTTTGTATTTCTATTCCACCATCTTAATAAAGAGATTTATGCATTGTTGTTGAAGATTGCATTTAAATAGAAGTTAGCCAAGCATCACCCCTGATTGATGAGAGGGCCCCTCATCAACCAGAGGTTCATTTTCTTTGTTTAGCTTAGTTTCTTTTCTGTTTTAGATAGTCTAGTTTAATTTCTAGTTTGTTTCCATTAGATTATAGTAAATGCTATCCTATTTATTTTCTGTAACACATTAACTTAGTTTTATTTTGAAGTTAATTAGTTAGATGCGTGCATAGCTTGCTTTCAGTTATTTTCTTTTAGTCATTTTGTTTCTAGTTATTTTCATTTCCAGCATTACTTTCAGTCTTTGTTTTCAAGAATATAGAATAAGTTGTTTTCATGAATTTAGAATAGATCCAATTCTTTTATTTCCTTTCTTGTTTTGGATTTATGCAAGTTAATTTCCAATTTATTTATTAGTTTAATATGCAAATGATTCCTTTTGTTCATGAATTAGTTTAAGGTTAATTTGTTGTTAAATAGGTTTATTTACTGTTCCAATCCATTAGAATTACATCTGCATGGCTTCAGCTGAAGATTAGTTCATTGAGGTTAGTTTTTACCATTTTTGTTGGGCAGACTGTCATTCGAACAGCCTGTTCAGTCTGTTATTCAGCCACCCCTTCAGACCCACGGTTCAGTCTGTCATTCAACCTTTAGTTCTATTTTTAATGTTTTTTATGTATTTTAAGATTGTTTTCGGTTCTGTTTTACTGATGTTTGAATTATGCGTTGTCTGTAATAGTTAAATGATAGTTTTTTTTAACATTTAAGTTAAAGTTTAGTTGTTTTAAATAATTTATTAAAGTTTTATCATGTTCCTTACTTCTTTTACTTTGAACGTAGTTTAAGTTATTCTTAAGTTTTGTTTCTGATTTTGTCTTATGGTTGTATGGTTTTGTGTCTATTCCTTTACGTTAAGAATACAGCTTATATGGAGAGACGGGGAGAAAATGAAGATCATGATGAAGTTAGGAATGAAGAAGGAGAAGGGGAAAATCAAACTGAGGCTACCTTCGGGTTCCCTATCGTACATACAATGTAGGATGTAACTATGAAAAACATCCCTCCTTTTTCCTTGCCTACTTTCTATGGAAAAAGTAATGAGGACCCGGACACATTCTTGTTCGAGTTCGATATCCTTTGTAGGAGTTACAATTATCTACAAAACGCTCACAAACTAAAACTCTTTCCCGCTACTATTATACCAAAATCCTGTCACCATCATGTGATAAGACATTTCACATACCTACTTACCCTGAATCCCAGCATCTGGAGTGGAAACTAAATGGTTTTTCATCAATCTGTCATACAAATTCCCAGCACTGCACATGCCCCTTTATCTAGGAGCGGTACCCCTTCTTGCACCGCCTTTCATCGGTTGTCCACAAGTGGTGCCACCGCCCATTACCCTTGGTCCATAGGTGGTTATTACCAAAACCGCTCTGTCATAGAAGGAGAAGTGCGGTACCCTGGGTAAAAAGGGGAAAAGAGAAGTTTCTCAAGGCTTCTAGATGATAAGCCTCGTGTACTGCCTTATCCCTACTATTGTGGGTTGGTTGAGCTCGAGATACCTCGTCCTAGGATCTTAGAGGCCACCTCACCCACTAAGTTCTCAACCATATCTATCCATTAAATCCCTATAAATATGAGCTCATAGCCATGGTTGAGGAGAGAACATTGAAGGTATTGTTATTCTATTGGATTGATTCTTGGACCAAGATCATTTGGAGAGAGCATAGAGAGCTAGAGTCGGAGCTTTTGGGGATGAAGAGCTGGTTTCATGGAGATGCATGTCAACACTAAGGCTTGGTTGTAAACTTCTTCGTATTTCTAATGCAAGTTGGTTTATGTCCCACATATGATGTTGTTGTTGTGATTTCACATATATATGTTGCTAGATTCCTTAGTCACTAGCATAGATTAGTAGATCATATTCTAGTTGCTTTGATTCGTTTCGTGTTGAGATTTTTTGTAGGTACATAGGTGAACTGTCAAAGCCTTGTATTCCAGATATCTACAGCGTCTAGGGAGAGTCTTCAACCTCTGTCCTCTATTTGTTCTGGATCTAAACCATTCAGACCAGTGGAACACCTTGCTGTTCACAGGAGGTGAAATATTCTATTCAACAAATCTGGTGAATCTACTGGGGAATAGAGTATTCATTTGTTCCGATCTTCCTCAATCTGCAACTCTTGTCCGAATCCAGGCTCCATTTTCTTCAACTCTTTTCAGTCAGATCTACTTTCTGATTTGTATTATTTGGGTTTGAAATTTCCAGATCTGTAGAAATCTGAGTCATTTCTGTATTTTATGCTCTGTTACCACATTCAATTCGACAGTATTTGCCTTGATCTAGTATTTTCTAACTTGATCCAATGTTCCTTTTTTTGTTTGGACATCTACAGGGAACCTCGCCCATGCGGTGTACAAGGAACGATGCCACCGCCTGAACTTAGTGAGAAGTAAGCGGTGCCACCGCCTATATCTGGTTTGCAAGGAGCGTTGTTGTCCTAGAAATGCTCTGTTAACACCTACGAAACGCGGTGCCAGGCAGGCATTAGTCCAAAACTCTTTTTCTTCATTTTTCTTTGTAAAAATTTAGAATTTTGATTGCTTTCAGTTCTGTTATCAGACTTGTGTTATTGAATCTAATGTGTGTAGCTTGCTGCTTTGATGGTTTAAGATTGATTTGAGTGGAATTTCAAAAGTTTATTTAGTCTTTTTTATTGTTCATCCACTTCTTGCTTGTTGGTGGTGCTTAAAGAAGGATTTCTTGTTTTTTGAAAGTTAGGGTGTTCATTGAAGTCTCTTTTCATTGCATATACTAAAAGAAGAACACTAGATTAGCTTCTAGATTTCATTTCTTGCTTGCATAGTAAACTTATTTTTCTTTCCTTCAAAAAAATAAAAGTTTTGCTTGAGATTAGGACATCATATCTGAGTGTTGGATTTGGGTTTTTTGATTGGCTTTACAAGCTTTCAGGACCTTTATGATATTTCGTCTCTCATGCATATAGGACTATCTCGATCAAAATAAAAAAAATGGTTGTTTTAAGTTAGATTTTCTTATGTTTTTGAGAAATTTGAAAAGTTAGAGTGCATTTGGCATATAGGTGTGCTTGGTGTTGTTCTTTTGGGAAAAGAGATTCTCACCTTTCTCATTTTCTTTCAAAAAGAAGATTTTTGGTTTGTAAAAGTGTTTTCTTGTCTTTGATTTGATATTCATGACTATTGATTGGAATGATTTTTGGTTTTGAAACAAAAATAAAAACACTCTCTTCCCTCTTGTAAGTAGGCATACTGAACAGTAAAGTGAACATTTGCACAAGCATATTGCATGGTTTTACTTTTCTGTCAAAAAATCATGCATTCACCTAACTGTACAAGTTAAAATTAACAGTAGTTTTAGGTTAAAATTTACGTAGTAACTTGAGTGATAGGTTAGAGACGTGTTCGGGCATCGTAAAACATAGGAGTTGTCGTTATTTGTCAGCATTACATTCTGGGACTCGTACGGTTCTTCCACATATCCTCGGTATATCAAACGGCCTTTCACGTACCCTTGAGGTATATAGAAAGGCACTTCATGTACTCGATTGTATATCGGAAGGCCCCTTGTGTACAGTTATGCATTAGACAACACTACTACTAATTCAAGCTCCCACGTACCTTGAGTATATTGGGAGACCCCACTAGGGTACCTTATCTATCTGAGAAAAGCTCTTTGGTCGTCTTGTTTGGAGCCATACATTGAAAATAGCATTCAGGGAGATTACTATGCATGTCACCTCAAGGTATATCGCGAGTGGCACCTTCTTAACAATACTAGTGAGAGACCTGAATTTTGAACTCCTCCTATCATTTTAAGTCTGCTTGTTTTGACCTATAGTTTGAGTAGGGAAGTCTTTTGGTGTGTTTTTCTAGATTTTAAAACCCTAGGTTAGATAGGAACTATACAACTGGCTAAGTTAAGACGGTCCAGAAGAGTATGGGGCTTGCCACCTGATTTTATTCCTGGTTCAGGAGAAAATACTATGGAAGCTATCGACCAAGGAGCTACTACCACCTCCCATGTGGGAGATAATGTGGTTGTGGAAAGTGGAGTACCATATTCTTCACTCGACTCCCTTGGTCCAACAACCTTCTCGGGAAGATTCATCGTTCCATTCTCCTGTGGAAGGACATGTTGATGATGATACCCATCCGGACTTTGGTCCTAATACTCCTTTTTGGGAGACCCCTGTAGGTCAAGCCATTACTTCATTTGGCACCCATGCAATATCTTCTCACATGGAATAAGAACGCAAGCAATACCACTCGGCCATTCTCCATGCGAAGGATATTGATAAGTAGATAGATAACATCTTAGGTCCAACACTACTAAGATCCATATCTATTCCTAGGGGATATCATTCACTTGCTGAATCTATGAGACCCATGGAATCGATTATAGATCGTCTGTTGACACCCCGCAACCCAGTTCAAGATACCACCTCTATCACCTCTCATGTTATGTCTATCCCTAATCTTCCTAGGTCTTCTGCACCTGAGATTCAACCCTCAATTCCTATTTTGTCTACACCTTCTAATGCTGGGGGGAAACCCCGGGCACAACCTACGTTATCCGACACCAGAATTGTTGATAGTCAAAGACAAACCTCTAACATAGAACCATCTATAGTTTATGTCCCTCCCACCCATACTACTATGGTAAATCCCCCATCCATTTCAGGTCATCCCTCGGGGGCACAACCTGTTATCGTTTAGTCTTTTGGAGTTTATGGTTTTCAAATACCTGTAGGTAATTATCCTTCCAATCGTACAGGAACACCTTATGCTAGAATTCCATACCCTAGTAACACTTTTACGCCATGGGGGCAACCCAAATGGTCTTACATGCCAGCCATGGGATGGATACCTATACATACTGCAGGAGGTGTAGGAGGACCACCTTATGGAGGTCCTCCCCCTAGGGGACCTCATGGTCCCGGAGGATCTGGAAAATTTCCTCCTTATGGTCCTGGGGTCCTAGTGGTCCTAGGGGAACTGGAAACTTTCCCCCTTGTGGCTCTGGAGGGTCTAGTGGTTCGCCTCCTGGTGGTCCCGGTAGTCCTAGTGGTCCTGATGGCTCTAGCGGTCCTCCTCCTAGAGGCCCTAGTGGCCCTAGCAGTCCTAATTCCAAAAATCAATCCCCCATGGGTGGATCCTCTAGTGGTTCTTCCTCACAACAACCTGTTTATCAGTCTACCTATGGCCCTACTGGTAATTATATGCCATATCAATATTACCAGTATATGCAACCAAATAGACAGTTACCTTTCCTAGCAACTTTGGACTTGCCTGATTTTTCCAAGTTGATTAATGATCCCATTCAACACAATCCCTTGTGGCCTCCCATTCCGGTAAAGTTACCATCGAATATTCTGAAATTCGATGGGAAGCAGGGTGAAGATCCACGGAACCATGTTATGAATTTTCATTTGTGGTGTTCCTCGAACTCCCTCATGGATGATTACGTTTGGTTACGACTCTTTCAGGGAACTTTGACCGGTATGGCCGTGAAGTGGTACAATGAACTCCCACAACATTTGTTTGTGGATTTTGGCTCGTTGGCAACTGTATTTCTTACGCACTTTCAACTCCCTATCCATTATGAAATGGGCAATGAACTTTTAAATTCTCTATGACATAACACCTCCACCCACATTTCTGATCATATTCATGAGTGGAGAAGGTGGAGAAGGATTATTAAGGCCCCTATTCTGGATTAGTTGTTAGCTGAATGGTTCACTAATTCCTTGTTGCCTCCTATTGCCCGAGATGTGGCCATAGGTGGTGCCGTTACCGAATAGCAGGCTATTAGTCGGGCTCAGTACCTAGACTTGGTCTATTCCCAGTTCGGGACTCTTTATGACCTGATTTCTCAAGATCCTCACCCCAGCAAAAACCCTACCAAGCCACCAACAGAAGTCGCTGCTGATGGGATTGTTGGTTCAATCCAGTCCCCATCTGCAGCAAAACCTGCCAAGCAAACCCAAACCACTACTCCTTCAACTCCCAAGGTTTCTAACAAGGTTAATTCTATTCAAAGTACTCAAACCTCGAGTAATAAAAAGAAAAGTAAAAATCGAAATAAAAAACCTGGAAACCAACAGGAGACCCCATGATCAACCAATAATGACAACAACAAAGGGAAAATGAAGGCTAAATATCCTTGTCTATTATGCGATGGTGACCATTTTTCAAGGGAGTGTCCCCATCGGGATGAAATCTCCCAGTTTCTGAAGTCTAATCCTGCACCTGCAGTACTTACGAATCCCTTTCCCTCTCAACAACAACTGGTAGACCAAATGTCTAACCAGGGTAACTCTAGTTCATCGGAGGAAATTCGTATGATGTCCTCAGATACAATCCATCTGCAAACTTGAAGCCAAAATTATGATAAACCCGCAGATAAGAAAGAATATCAATCTTCTTCAGGGAAATCTCCCTCTAGTAGTTCTCTTGAATCCTCGTCTACTGTTCCCTTGTCTATCAAGAAGCCTACTCTCGACATGATTTTGCACCCACCAAAGAGTACTCTTTGGAAGGCTATCTTTAATCCCAATGCCTGAGCTGCTCAATCCTATAATGTAGTTGAATATCTCGCTCAGGCACCTTGTGTGATGTCTACCCTAGAAGTACTCCAAAGTTTCCCCACACAGCGCAAGAACTAGTTGACAGCTTTAGGAGCTTTAGACCCAGATAACACTAACTTGATTCACTTCAATGTTGAGAACTATATACCTAGATTACCACATAAACTCTCTTTTCAGATCATTACGAAAGTAGTGGGAAAGAAAGTCTTTCGAACGGTACTAGATGATGGAGCTTCGACCTCGGTGTTATCTCTAACTTGTTGGAAAGCTCTTGGCTCTCCCGAGCTTGTTACATCACCGACGACCCTTAAAGCCTTTGATGGACAGGGTTTCCAACCCCATGGTCTCATATCAGCCCTCACAGTTGAGATAAGGGGAAAAACCATTTCCATCCAAATAGAAGTGGTGGATGCCCCTTTGGATTATAACCTCCTTTTAGGAAGGAATTAGTTCTATGCCATGACTGCTATTGCTTCAATAGTATTTCGAACAGTCCAATTCCCGCATCTTGGCAGAATTGTTACCATTGACCAGCTTGATTTTTGTACACCAGATGTTAATACTTCCATGACTAATAACATCCCCATGTTAGGTCAGTCCCCTCCTCCTTACCAATCGATTGGGGTAGGTATGCTAAAGGATTCATCCCTTATGGGGATTTTTCCATCTACACCTCCTAGCATGGATACCGCCACAGTACATATGATCTCCTCTTTTGATTTTGAGCCCAAGGGAAAAAATGTTGTTGACTCCACCTCGTTGAGCCCGTACGAAGCTATGTATGACACCATTCAAACTTGTTCCGATGATCACACTGATGACCTTCATTTAGTGGCTTCGGATCCTTACCATTTACCGTACTGGTTAGAACCTTCTCTTCCAATTCTATATTATCTCTCCAAGACTTTTCCTTCCAACAAGTCCATTATAGGGATCATGAATAGGGATGAGCCCATTTAGGAGGATCACCATCATAGATCCATGTTCCTCCCCAATACTAGTTCGGGCAGCCATGATTTTGCATCCTTGTTTCCTACTGATATTGTCAACATTCTGTAAAGTCCTATATTGTTGCAAGACACAGATTCTAAAGGAAACCTTTGCAACATTACTCAGACGAACCCAATTGACATATCAACCAAGCCTGATGTTATTGAGTACATTCATGTTGGGCAGAACTACTCCACAGATGAATCTGAAGCATATAAGGAACTTTTTAAGGAATTCCATGATATTTTTTCCTGGTCCTATGAAGAGATGCCAGGGATTGACCCCTCCATTGTGGTCCACAATATTAAAATTTATCCCATGCCTAAACATGTAAGGAAGAAACTTAGGCAACTCCATCCTAGGAAGGCCGCAGCTATTAAAGCTGAGATTAAGAAACTTCTGAAAGCTAGTTTTATTTATTCTGTACCTTTGACGGAATGGGTATCGAACATTGTCCCTGTCAATAAAAATCAAGGCACCATTAGAGTCTGCATCGACTTTAGGGATTTAAATAAATCTTGTCCCAAGGACAACTTTCCTACCCCGCATATTGATCAGATTATCAACAACTGTGCTAGAAGTGTCATCTTTTCATTCATGGATGGCTTCTCCAGCTACAATCAGATTGAGATATTTCCCTCCAATCAGCATAAGATGGCATTCATTTTCCCATGGGGAACCTTTGCATATAGGAAGTTACCTTTCGGCTTGAAAAATTCCGGAGCCACGTTCCAACATGCAATTTCCTATGCGTTTCACGACGTTAAACATATTGTAGAACCGTACCTTGACAACCTCCCTGCTCATTCACAGCGATGGGAGGACCATCCTAGTCATCTTAGAGACATATTCCTGAGATGCCGTCATTATAATATACGGCTCAATACACATAAATGTGTTTTTTGCGTTGAGACGGGACATCTGCTTGGCTTTGTGGTATCCAAAGATGGCATCCGGATTGATCCTTTGAATATTTCCACTATCATTAATCTACCAGCCCCAACCAACATCCTTGAACTCCAAATTTTGCATGGGAAGGAAAACTTTCTCCACCATTTCATGTGCAATTTCACTGAGAAAATGCACGGTTATATGCATCTCCTCAAGAAGAACACTCCATTCTTCTGGGATGACCAAGACCAACGTGCCTTTGATAATATTAAGCACGCTCTGACTCATTCACCCGTGATACACCCCCCAAATTATTCAAAGGACTTTCTCTTATATATTGCTGCCTCCGCTACTACCATCACCATGGTTTTAGTGCAGGACAATCTCCACGGTCAAGAGCATGTGATTTATTACGCCAGTAAGAATCTTATTGATTCTGAAACCCGTTATTCACATGTGGAGAAGATAGCTTTGGCCATGGTCATTGATGTGCAAAACTTTCATCACTACATTCTTCTTCGCACTACCACTGTTCTGGTAGACCAAAACCCGATGTACTACATTCTGACTCGTTAGGTACTCGGGGGCAATTACTCCCATTGGATCATCATCATTCAGGAGTTTGATCTCAAGTTTTCCAAGGCTACATCAAAGAAATCCTTGGTTTTTGCTGAGCTTATGTGTGACCTTCCCTGTGCTACCATGGAATTTGAGCCCAACGATTCATTTCTAGATGAATTCTTGTTCCTAATTAGCACTACTGATCCTTGGTATGGATATTTGTTGACTTATCTCCAGACCCAGCATTTTCAGCCACATCTATCTCACGATGATCATCACCGCATATGTCACCACATGAAGTACTATCTTATCTTAAATGATACCTTGTATACACGTGGGAATGATTCCATTCTTCGGTGATTCCTCATTCATGAGGAGGCTAAACACGTGCTGAATGATTGCCACTCTAGAGCATGTGGCAGTCATTTATCTGGGATGGCTGCAGCCCAGAAAATCCTTCGTGCTGGCTATTTCTGGCCTTCTGTCTTCAAAGACTGTCATGAGGCTGTTATGAAATGCCCACCTTGCCAACATTTTTATCCCAAAAAGCGCACCCATCCTACTTCGCTTCACCCCGTCATTTTCGTTGGCCCTTTTTCTAAATGGGGGATTGAATTCATGCATTGTAAGCCTACCTTAGGCGGGGGGCATGTTTACATCATCATAGCCGTGGATTATTTCACAAAATGGGTTGAGGCCATGCCTACATATGCAGAAGATGGTAAGACTGCTGCTCTCTTCTTGTTCAATCATATCATAGCTATATTTGGAGTTCTGCAACCCATCGTCACTGATCACGGATCTCATTTCTATAATCAAATGACGGAGGAATTGAGTGCCAAGCTAGGTTTTCACCATGAAAACTCTACGTCATATTATCCGCAAGCTAATGGTGAGGTAGAGGCCATTAACAAGGTTCTGAAAACTATGCTTCATCGGATGGTTGGAGATCATAAATCCAATTGGTATCTCATTATTTTTTCCGCTCTTTGGGCTTATCAAACTTCCGTGAAAATAGCTACTCGTTTCACGCCATTCCGGCTTGTCTATGGACTTGAAGTTGTCTTGCCAATCCAATGTCAGATTCCATCTTTACAACTTGTTGTCAAACTTCTCCCAGACACTTTCACAGAGGAAGCGAGATTTTTGTACTTAAATAACCTTGATGAGACGCATATAGATGCTACCTTGGATAATGAGGCACATAAGAAATGCGTCAAGGCGCAGTACGATAAATCCATCTAGCCTCGTGTTTTCAACGAGGGTGACCTAGTTTTGACTTATGACCAGAGATATGACAAGCTAGGGAAGGGTAAGTTCAAGTCCATGTGGTATGGACCTTTCGTTATTTCCAAGGTGTTAGAGAAAGGAGCCTATGAGTTAGTTTATTATGATGGACTCCCTCGCAATGGGTTGTACCTGAAAAGGTACTATTCCTAGGTTTTTTTTGGATGGTATCTTGTATATATGTATATTGATTGAATTCCAGTGTGCTTTTAGTATTTTCAAGATGGTTTTGAGTTTTCATGTCTGCATCTAGTTATACCATGTTTTGGTCATGTAGATGGCTTTCTACGGCTTCGCTGATGGTGCTTGCCACCACACCTTGAATCTAGCCTTGGCTGCTTGTGTTCTCTATTCCCCAACTGAAGATTCAGTCAGTTCAGGAGCGGTTTGTTTAAGTCCCGCTACTAATAACATCACCGAATATGAAGCAGTCATCAGTCTTCTAACCGAAGCTGCCTCCCAATATGTTCGTGATCTAGTAGTTTTGATGGACTCTCAGCTCGTGGTTTGTCATTTAAACCATGTCTACACCATTAGGAACCCGGTGCTCCTTCGCCTCTTCCAGAGGGTATGTTTGTTAGAAAGATCATTTGGAACCATTACCTATAGGCATATCCCTAGGGTGGCATATTGCTCATTCATGACGTTAAATCAAACATGGTATATTGTTAATAAACATTTAAAGACACATAGAACTCATTGAAAATGCATTTATCCATTTGAGACATATAAACACCGTGTAAAAGTCTATATATATATATATATATATACGAAAAAGTTTTACAAAAATAGGTCCCGAGACCTCATCTGAAGCATGTAGGATTTCAAGAAAAATCATCATACAAAAAATCCTGAAGCTATCAACTTTCAGTATACATGTCTCATACACTAATGGTGCTCGTGATAGCACATCACTGCTCAAGCCACCCTACGTAGTAGCCTGCTGAATCGGCCTGGTACTCCCGTCGTAGATCTCTGATATCTAGTCAGGGGGTCATCTATATTAGCATCTGGGATATCTAGAGTCAACCTCTCTAGGTTCTCCTCCAACTCCCCGGTGATATCATCATCCTGTGGCACAAAGCGAGCTCCGGCTCACCTATCTAATGGAGATGCTCCTCCAGGACTGACTACTCCAACATCTACATGAAGACAAACAGGTCTCATCACTTATCATAAAAATATAAAACATAAAAAACATAAAAACATTTTCCATTGTTAGGGTTTCTTGCTTCTTACCAATGTCATCCCACTTCCCTCCTGGTGGGAGTGGTAGGTCAGGATCACCTATAAAATTTGTTCCTACATAGGCATAGTCCTCGACCATGAGCATTTGATCCCACAGCCATCTGAATAATGGATCACTGAACTTCACTCTGCCCCTACCCGCTCCTATGTGAGCCATGACCTGGGCCCACCTCAGCATACGGGGGTCCGGTGCTCTCAGACTCTAAAAAGTCACCTGGGGCCTCATCTGTGGGACCCACTCAAAGAAGAAGCAAGCTAAGATGGAACCAAAGCCGAACTACTTCAGCTCTCCCTGCCGACATTTAGTCAGTTGATCCTTGAAGATTGGAAGCAATGCTTCCACCTAGTTGAACACCATAGGTGCCATAGCCTCTAGGGAGTACAGCATATGTGCCCTAGAAGCTTAATGCACACCCTAGCTCCTTGCCACCCTCTGCATGGTGAATAGGACAATCCATAGAGCCCTGTCTGTCACTGCCCTGATGGGGATTTTCTTCCCTGATGTGCCTGTAATTGGTACACAGTGCCGATCTATGAGCTCTCTAGTGGTAATGTCCCCACCATGGGAACATGTCAGTGATATAAGGCAACCTTGTCTCGATAGGACAGTTAGGAAGTAGATATCCTGTACCTCCACTATGAGTATGTGTGCCTCCACCTCGAAATACTGCTATTCTGGATTCCACATTCTCAATATGTGTTCCAGTAATCTCTCGTGGGACACCATGCTTGACGTCCAAAAGAACTTTAAGAGCCCATAGTCCCAAAGTGTAGTGATGCAAACCGCATTCGTTTCAGCAGCAACATCCTCATCATCATGTGTTCTTTCCTTCCATATCACCATATTTTGGACACCTTGACCTGCCAAAAATGACAATGGTATGCGTTAATATCATATTTGAGTCATTGCAAATCAAAAGAATGAATGAATTTTTCCCATATCATTTGTTTAAATTCTTCACAGTCGGCACCGCATGTGCCCCATTGGAGACAGGCGGTGGCACTGCCTTCCCGCCGTGTTCGTGGCGCAGTTCTCAGGTGGTACTGCGTATCCCATAAGGGGTAGCCTTGGTGCCCGCATATTGGATTTTAGGGCTTGCCAAGTAGGCCCAAAAACCCAACAAATCCCAAAATAGAAGATATGAAATGAAAGATAAGGGTCTTAGCTGTTACCTGGAACTGACGCGACTGAAAATAGACAGTGGGAACTCCCGGTATCATCTGTGGAAGATCTGGCTAGAAAATGCTCCAAGTGCTCTCTGTTAGAGGTAAATAGTGAAATGTTTTGATTTTTTACTATTTACTTGCCTTATAAAGACATTTTTTGGGTCTTACTTACTATATTTTTGATATTGCATCATGTTTTGGTCAAAATATATTTGTCATAATCCCTTAATGTTTATTTTGAATGCATTTAACACTTGTTTATGAGTCGTCTACAGGTTGAATTTAGTAAGAAGCTTTGGAAAGTTTTTTCATGGCTTTTTCGTACTTTCACAAAACGAAAAAGGTCGTCGAGCGTTTATTATGAAACTTTTTCATGCTCGTAAAAATATAGTATCAAAGTGTTGCAGCTGCAACATTTTCCCAAAATTCTAAAAAAATTTGGGGCCCTCCTTTACTTTGAATTAGTCGTTTTGCTCCTTGATTTCAGCCTATTGATTTTGGGTCTATGATTTGCTGAAGCGTCTTCCAGCACTTGGGGTTGGTGTCAATCGATTGGTTTCTCCTCATTTCAATGTTTTAAAGAATCCCATCTTTAATTGAGTTCCTCGTCGTGTTGCGTATCTTTCAAAACCTTCCTGTATCGGGGTTATTTTGTTTGACTGTCCCGCCGTTGCGGGTGGATTTCAGATCTTGATTGTCTTTTTCCCTCCGACGTTGCGGGCTTTTTCTGGGTTTAAACTTTCCTTTTCGCTCTGACCGTTGTGCGCGAGTTTTGATTCTCTATCGGGTGGTTTTTGGTTCTTTATCGGAGGGGTTTAAATTCTCCCTCGTCCGACGTTGCGGATCATGATAGGCTCTTATCCTCCGACTTCATATCGAGGCCTTTCACCATCATGTTTTCCACTGTTGCGGACGTATCTTTCATCTGGACCGCCGACGTTGCGGACCTTGGCAGGTTTGACTTTCTGTAGCACTCCAATGTGTGCTTTATGTGTCTCCCGGCTTTTGTATCGAAGCGTTTGGCCATTACTTCCTCCTCCGTTGCGGATGGTATCACGCTCTGAGGGCCCGCCGT
Organism: Pseudotsuga menziesii; assembly: GCA_001517045.1. Lineage (NCBI taxonomy): Eukaryota > Viridiplantae > Streptophyta > Pinopsida > Pinales > Pinaceae > Pseudotsuga > Pseudotsuga menziesii. The sequence goes on along the minus strand of LPNX010547615.1, from coordinate 9,615 downwards.
TGCAGAGGGTTCGGATTCTTGGTCATCTGATCAAGGTACCTGCTGGTGCTCGATTGTAGTTCAAGCGTTCTATTTTAGCCATGCGAGTGAGTTAGTATTGTGGACCATCCGTCGTTGCGGAGGGACTGAAGCTCTAGCCGCCCGACGCAACTTTCGTTTCGCGCCCGATTTAAATGCTCTCGCACGTGCGGCATTTTGTATATTATACGGTGCGATGGTTTGGGTTTTGTATTGTTTATTTATTGCTGAGCACTGTCGCGGTGTGTATAGCATTGAGCTGTCGATATTTGGAGTGCGTGAAGGTCTAGCTGTCGTTGTACCAGCTTCCAAGTGGCAAGAGTAGAATTCCAACCGTCATCAGCTCATTTTTCACCGGATCGCCAGCTAGGTTTATTCTGTCTTTTTCCCATTTGCATTTGAGCGGTTTTTATTTTCTCCCATTTTTTGGGGTCCCCGACGTTTTCCCTCGTACAACTAGGACTCAAGTTTGTACAAGTTAGTTTTATATTAACCTAGGGTGAGAGGGGATGTTGACGATTTAAGCCATTTGCTCTTCACTTTTAGTCGATGCTTCGCGCGCACAGGGGTTGAAAGGTTTAGGCGCAGACGGCCGCGACGCCGTCTGCGCCAAAACTTGCTGCGCGGCCATGATAGACAGGGGGTGGTCGGATTTGGGGTGCTGCAGTGGGGGTTTGGTAGTTTATGGATTTTAGTGGTGAATTCCCAGCCTGTGGACTTTAGCCGTCCCTCTCGCACATTCTTTCGTAACCTCGACAAGGTAGAAGGTCGAACCTACAGTTAACCGGGAGGAATAGGTTTTTGAGAAGTTTTCATGGTCGAAACTAGCCGGTGTTTCTTGCGCCATCCTTCGCGACCCTTTTTCTTTTTGTCACCTAAAACCCTAGTAGGGTAGAGGGGGTATGTCGCTGATAATGTTGCGTTTATGGAGGATAGCGTGGGTCGTGTTTTGATACCCTGTGCAGAAATGTGGTTACGTCCCGCCGAGGAGGGTAAAATGCACTATCAGCTTAATGTAATTTTTTCGCTGCCAGTCGCACGCGTCTCCTTTGTGATGTGTTTGCTGGGCTGTAGGACTGAAGTGTTGATGGGCACAAGCCTGATGTTTTAATTCTTCTGTGTTTGCTAGGCAATAGAAGGATAATTGAATACTGCACCTGCATATAATTTACAATGTTTTTGCTTCAATGTATCGCTATCATGAGAAAGTGGCAGGTCACATAATAGTGTAGGTTTAATCCTAGTCACAATTATGATGCATTTGAGAAAAGATGTATTGCTGCACAATGTTCACAAATTCAAACTGCTTAAATGTCATAATGTTTTTTACATTGCAGGAAGAATTTACAATGTCTAAGAGGCAGAAAAGGAAGGCCCCTGCGGTCGAAGAACAGATGCCAATAGAGGTCATCCCACAGAAGGAGTATATATATGAGGATACCCAATGTATCTCTGGTATTGAGCCTGAATACAAATGGGGTGAGATACACAGACTGATTTCCCGTAGGGAAGTCCCAGACACGGGTCTTGAGGAAGAGCCTATTTACGCCAACATTGAAAAATCAGTCATCATGAAGGTGGCTACCAGACCAGAGCTGATCCCTTGCTCTGATGTGATGAGATGGATTCTACCACACACGACTAACAACACAATGCTGATGGGAAATGTTGAAGGTCAGGGCTATGCTGCATTTAGCCCTGGATATGTGGCATTGGCTTACCACCTGCCAAAGCCCCAAGTCTTCCTGTCAAACGATTGGTTAGAGAACCTCAGGATGGATTTAGTGGAAACCCTGAGAAGAATGCTCTTACCAGGAAAGCTTTATAGACATAGAGCAACTGAGGACTATGACACCGCGAGCTTAAGAGCTCCTTACAGGTTTATAGCCTTGATGCTGAACCGGATCTTTGGAAGAGCCAATGGTAGACTCTTCAAATTGGAGTGGATACCTCTTATGTTTCATGTGGCCACAGAAGGAACAATCTTCAACTGGGCCAGCCTAGTATCAAGTAGTCTCTCTTCTTGTGTAGCTGCAGCCCTGGGAGGAGGAGAAGCCTAGAAAAAATCTGAGTTCTACATGAGTTCCATTCTAATAGATTGCATACTATGCCATCAGCCTTTCCCTGGGCTCAAATGTGTTTTGGATAGGAGAAGAATGCCTGTATATGCAGCCTATAAACTACTGGGGGCTCATCAGTACCATAGCTATTACCGAGAAATATGTGAGCATTTCATTATGCCTCTGCACGCGCTTATCTTCCGAAAGGAATGTAACTGCATGTCTGAAGAGGCTATGCAGGTAATAGAGGAGTACGGTGATTATTTCTTGACAGAAAACGGGATGTATCTTAGAATGTTTGGTGGATCAAAAACACCTTATCTGCTGCCCAAGTATGCAACGGATTATATAGTCCACAAAGAGGCAGTCAGACAAGTGTTTATTGACGGAGTTGATCACTTCTTGTTCCAGAAAAAGAAGACTACCTATCCACCTCTACCATTTAAGCTAGGCAGCTGCAGTTTCGCCAATGTGAAGCAAGCTGCAGAATTTATAGAGGAACTAGGGAAGTTCCACTTTGGCGAGATGACTTTTAGACGAAATGACACTCATGGTAGAGTGGCTGAGCACTGCAAGAAGCACAAGGTGTTCTTCGAATACAGCCATCATTTCGATAAAGATGAATATGTTTACAGGAATGCCCCAAACATGACATTACTCAACAGGAGATTCAAACCGAAAAACCCCACCAAGGGTGGAAAAGGATCTGAACAAGATAAAGCTGAGCAAGCTAAGGCTGAAGAAGCAGCCAAAAGGATAAGAGAGGAGGCTCAGAGGCTGGAAGATGAGGCTGCAGAATGGATGTGAAAAGGAGAAGAAGAAAAGAGGAAAGCTGCCCAAGAAGCAGCTGAACGAGCCAATGAAGCAGCCAGAGAAACAGAAGAAGCTGCTAGGCAAGCAGCCGAAGAAGCCCAGAGAAAGCTAGATGAAGAACTGCGAGAGCAGGAGGATGAATAGATAAAGTTGACGCAATAGAAATCTCCTGAAACACCATCAGGGCAGACTCAAGGAGAGGAAGATCCTGAGGTGCAGATCCCTCAAGTGCCCACTACCATCATAGCTGCTACCCCTACGCTTCAGCTAGTACCTTTCGTACAGAACAAAGGGGAAGAAGTACCTGATTTCAGCACTGTATATTATGACAGGGCTACTAAAAGGATAATGAGGAGAGCAGAAAGAAAGGTAGAAGCAAAAGGAATGGCCAGCAAAATGATAACAGATAAGGTTATGATGGTAGGGACAGATGTAGATCCAAGGTTTACTATAAGGGCCGGGACTGCAGCAATACATGATTCAGAGGATAATATAGATAGAATGATGATGGAAATAGAGTCATCCAGGAAGACCTCCTCTCAGCTTAAGGACACCCTGAGAAAAGAAAGGGAAGAAGGCAATAGACTTAAAAGAAAATATGAACATGTGCTGAGAGAAATGGAGGCCACAAAGAGTGAAATCTACGCCATCCAGGTAGAAGCACAGGCCAAGGAAGCAGCACATGAGGCTCTAGAAAGTGCACAGCAATAAATTCAAGACTTAAAGAATGAAAAGGAGCAGCTGAGGGCAAAAGTGGAAGAGCTGGAGGCACAGCAGACTGTCATTTATGAGTCCAATACCTCATACATCCAGGAACTGCAAGCGAGGCTGGCTTCTCTAACTGCTGAGCTGGAGACAGCAAAGGAACAGCAGGTCGATCTACAGCCAGTTAAAGAACACATCCTGACCCAGAAAGCTAAAGTGCTAAACCTGCAAATGGCTCTAGAAGAAGAAAGATGCCAGGTCCTGCAGATTGATGGCCGACTGGAATAAATCTTGGAAACCGCTTCTTATTTTGTTGACAGGTCTCAAGACATCCTCGAAGTACTGACTACAAGGATAGCCAGGGCGGAGAACGATGAGGAGGCCCCAGCTGAAATACCATCCAAGGATAAACAAGCCCTTAAACGAGACCATGATTTGATAGAATTCGCTATCAATACTGCAGAATACTTCCAGAAAACAGTCAAGAAGACCAAGGGAGTCTGCACAAAATTCTTCAGGAGAGCCCTGGTTACCTACAACCGATGTCAGGTAGAGGTCGAGCAGAGGCTATATGAGTTCCCTGATCATGAGGCATTTGTAGAAATGTTGCAGAAAGGACAGCAAGATGAAGAAGCCAGAGTACAACGCATCAAAGCTATTGATGACCAAATCCTAAAAAATGAAATAGGCCACACAGCCATCAGTGTGCAGCTCTTAGAAGAACAGGTGCGATTGAACACAGCCAGGGTAGATCCATTAAAAACCAGGCTGAGAAGTTCGAGCTAAACATTCAGTTTTTAGAGCCCAGCTCGTTTGAAGGACTCGCTGCTGAAGCAGCAGCGTGCAGAAAATTCTTGGAGAACCAAGCAGGACCCTCTCTCAAAAGGACCAGTCAACTTTGCTGTAATTTAATAGTTTGTAAAAATTTTTTTTGGGAAAAATGAAATGTTGGGAAGACAAAAGGGTTGGGAAGCCCAAAGGTCACTTTGGGCAGCCCAACCAATTTTTGCTTTTTGTATAAAAGTAGGAAACGTAGAGAAGAGAGGGGCTTTTTTCCCCAGGAAGACTGGAAAGTTATTGTAAGAATAACTACTTCCTTTTGCAATATAAAGTTACAGTTTTCCTGTTGAAAGAAGATCGGTGGGATTTCAAATGTTTTGACATGGATAATCGAAAGATGAAATACTTTGTTTTTCAGCATTATATCCATGAATCGTGAGATCGTTCTAACTTCATGACCTATGTCTTTGTTTAATGATTTCTGATTTATTTTAATGAAATCTCTACCATGAGTAATGTATGCTTGTCATAAACAATTAGCTATCTGGTTGTGTAATATTTTCCACTGTCATGTGTGTAAAAGATAATGCCAGCTATCTGTAATTGATTTTATTACGCGTGCACATCCACATTACTCATATATGTTAATCACAAGTTGGCTCCCCGGGGATAGGATAGGTAGATAGATAGGTAGGCATTTAGATAGGTAGTATTTTCATTTCTACATGAGTGTTTCAGATGCATGGTGATCCTAAGACGAGAGGTAAGAACTTGCGCATCACTTTGTGAATGCTCCTTGCATCCTTCACCACCCTGCATTTAGTTAGCAATTTGCATTTCATACTTAAGTCAAAAATACAAATTCCGGTGGACCGGGCCGCAACCGGTAAAACCCTTGTTTGTTACTTTGACCTATGGTAGCCGGACCGTAAACTAGACGGATTCCCTATACCAAACAATCAATGGGCTAGTTGGGAATGTTGATTGGGGAGAATCCATTACTGTTGTCGCCTGCGAATTTCCAGGGCTCAACAGTTTTGGTGCTAGAAGGAGGGCCGCCAGTAAAAGGCTGGCCGTGGAATTTGTTTTCCCGAGACTATCGTACCAGTAGATGTTTTAAAGTTTTTCTATTCTTGAAACCCTCTTTTTCCTAGTGTTACTCGCTTACCTTTGCTCATGGCTGGTAATCAACCTAACCCTTTGCCAACATGGAGAGCTAGGTCACCTCTAAACTTAACTCCTCCTTTGCATAACCTGCCTCAAGCCTTTGACAAGATTTTGCCCAAGTTTGACCCTGCGGACAACATTGCTGCAGATGATCACCTTCAAAGCTTTTACCTAGCATTAGAAGGGCTAAGGGCTGGAGAGTATGAAGATGTGGTGTGTAGACTTTTTCCTCATACTCTGAAAGGAGCAGCAGCATCCTGGTACTTTGGACTACCTGCAAACTCCATTCCTAATTGGGACACTTTTGAGAGGGTTTTCAGGAGTAAGTATACCAGTCAGAAGACGCATGCCTCATTGATGAAAGTTCTTGTTTCGTTAATAAAAGAAAAGAATGAAAAGGTACATAGTTTCACTCAGAGATTTTCTTTATACTTAAAAAAAAATTCTGCTGTAGACAGACCTTCAGATAAAGTCTTAATTGAGTATTATACCTCAGCCTTAGGACCTGAGCTGGCCATGTTTTCCAAGATGAAAGTCAAGCCTACGCTGGTAGAGACTTATCAAGAGGCTGAAAGGGTACAGGATGAAAGTGAGAGTATAGAGGACTATCCTGACTTACCTGAAGGGAATACCACTATAAGAAGATGCTCACTGCTGTCTAAATATAAAGAATATCAAACACATAAGTATCATGAGATGATGAGAGTGCTTCAGAAAATGTCCAACAGAATTGTAGATCTGGAAAAGGAGAGGGACATTCAGAAAACCAATAAGCCATACTATCCAAAGAAGGAAGATAACAGCCAATGGCAAGTCCCACCTCCTAATTTGGCATCAATAAACATAACAGAAATAGGAGGAGATAATTTATGTACCTTTCATCAACAACATCATTCTGAGAAGAAGTGTCCTCAATGGTTACATTCAATGACATTGGTGATGAATAAGTTGTTGGACCCAGAATTGACTAGGGACGGTGGTGAGGAAGAAAAAGAGAAATAGACCATAGTAAAACCAGACGATGATAATATGTTTTCATGGAATGGTATATCGCTGTTTAACACAGAAGAAGACGTTCTCAAATCTCAATATACTTCTACAACCACAACAAATGGAAACCTGGCCATTGAGTACAATGCAATAATATCAAAGTTTCCAGATTTTCAAGAGGAAGTAAAGGGGCCGGCTGATGTGAAGGTTAAAGATGACATACCTAAAGATATTCATGGCAAATAGGAAACAGAGCCACTCATTGAATTTGCCAAACCGGTGGAAGATGATGAGGAAAGCAAAGCTGGCAAACTGAAAGAAGAGTTGCCCAAAACAAACCAACCTATGGAAGAAAAGATTGAGTTGATCAAGACTAAGAAAACCAGCGCTCCACCTTTCCTTGTGACTCTTGAAATTTTAAATCATAAGGTCCATAATTGTTTGGTAGACTCTAGATCATCCATGAATGTTATGCCCCTGGCAGTTTACAAAAGGCTTGATGGGCCACTAAAACCTACTATTTGGGATGTCACTCAACTTGACGAAACCAGTGTCAAAGTAGTAGGGGAAATGGAGGATGTTCTGATCCGATTAGCTGCAAATAAAAGGACATGTCATTACGTTGACATCGTAGTAGCAGACATCCCTGATGGTTATGGAATGATCCTGAACCGATATTGGACAGCAAGATTAAATGGGTACTTTGCTTTAGACTGGTCTCACTTATGGTTACCTCAGAAGGGAAGCCCAAACATGATTAAGATTTTGAGAGAGCCATATATGAAGCACAATGTCACTAAGCTGGGAGAAGAAAATGAATCTGCTGAGTCTGTATTGGGAAACCATCTAACTGAGTGTAAGCTGAGACATCATACTAAAAGAAAGGCCAGTCCTATGATGGATGCCCAGCCTGAGCTCCTTCAACTCACTCAGGCTGAAAGAAATGATTGCAGGATCTTCGATATGGGTTCTGTTATCCCTAAAGTTGGACCTAGACTACAGGGGATCCAAGCTTAAGGAAATCTTAAGTCTGAGAAAGACTAAATCAAAATGAAATTAAATCAAAATACAGACTGGTATAAAACTTAAGGCTAGTATATATTCACAGCACTATAAAACCCTAGGCTAGTATCATAGGTTTATACAGCTTTCAGGAATAGAATCACAATATGACATATGTATACAGCTGGTATATATCTCAAACAATTAAATACAAATATTCACAATAAAAGATCAAAGTGTTCAACAGGTTGGTAAGACAGTGAAGGCTGGAATGGAAATCATAGGTTTCATGTAACATAACATTCAAAACAGTACTTCATGCAAAGGATTCTATGATCCTGAGATAAAAAGTGTAACTGTAACTGTTTATAAAACAAAAGATAACTATTTCCTTCAATAAGAATTATAACATGGATTGTTAATGACCACAGATATAAAAGAATTATCGAAGAAAACAATTCATAATATACAGTAACAAAACATCATCATATCACATTCAAAACTAGAACCTGTGAAGTTGTAAAGATATTATGCTATACAGAAAATGTTTCAGCATACATCCAGCATCATCCCAAAACTGCCAACCTCTGCAGTCCCCTGCGCTCTCCTCAAAGGAAGAACTCTGCCCCCTTCGAGACCTCTTTCCTCTCTTGCCCTTTAGATGGGACCTTTACACAAAAATATTCTATCTACAAACTAACAATAGATCCTATATTTCAGGATCGAATCTGCTCAATCCCTTTTTAATCTGTAGCTTATCTTTAACTTAAAATCTGGAATCCAAATACTCTGCCACCTGTATGTTTCAACTGCCAAGTGTTGGAATTCTTCACCGAAAATCTGAATTGTTCTAAAAATATGGATCTGGAAACAACATACTCACTTGACATTCACGACCTCCTCGATCTTCAGTTTCTCTATATTCTCCTATTCAGGCAGCAACAAATGATTAAAACATGTATGTGTGCAGTTTGATTCGCAACATGATCAGAAACAATAACTTGTACATCTCATACAAGGAAACTTCAACAAACAAATCATTGGCTTCTTAGCAATTAACACTACTACATTATTATGCGTTGGGCTTCTCTGGCTTCTCATTCAAGTGGCCATCTGATGAAATATGGAATCCCTCAACCTTCTGCACCACATCATCAACACCCACTCTGACTTTGCCGCTCAATCCATTCACACCATAATTATCATTCTCTTCAGGATTCATATTCAAAGTCTGCCATATTCTTATTGTTCCATCTTCAGATCCAGAAGAATATGATTCACCACCAGGAGCAAAACGCACACAATGAACTGGGCCATGATGTCCCTTGTTACAAGCGATTTCTTTTCCAGTATGAAAATCAAAAAGACGAACCCACATATCTTCCCCACCGGCCACAAACTTGTTGCCCATAGTCGGTTCTAATGAAGCAGACTCCACCATGCATGACATTGTGTAGCTTTTCACCATTCCAAAGTGATTAGCATCCCAGAATTTCACACTGTTGCCATCAGCAGTTGTAATGTATCGTGCATCTTGACTCACTTCGGCACTTGTGACTGGTGAGTTTGTCTCCAGTATACGAGCAATCTTTTCTGTCCTCAAATCCCACAGTATCACGATGAGGCCACAGGGTTCAAATCTGGATGGCATCAATAATGTGTCACATTCTGCAGTTATTTTGTGTGAAACCGGTACACTGAATCCAACCCAGCCTCTGAACCTATCTTTATAAGTAGACTCTGACATTTTCATCCATGACTCTATGGTTGGATCTCCAGAGCCAAGCATAACAAGCTGGACATCTTCTTGCATCAGTTCTGGAAGTGCTGACTGAATAAGATCAAGTCCTTTTTGGTAGTCCAATCTTCCAATGAAACCAATAAACCCAAGCATATCCCAAATCCATCATTTCATCTAACAGCTCATACGCAACAACAAAATTATCTCTCAAAGATTCTTCTTCCAATACTTTGAAATAGTGCTTAAAAACATCTACAACCCGGTGTAAAAATAGTAGTAAACTAGCTGCATTGGAGTTCTGTCTCGATGCTGTCATAAGGTAAATGTTGTTGTATTGAA
>LPNX010547603.1:0-45663 GCA_001517045.1 Pseudotsuga menziesii | reverse complement strand
ATGAGGATGAGGATGATGGCGATGTCAATGATGATGATGAGGAATATGATGGCAATGATGATGGTGATGATGATGCTAATGATGATGGTGATGATGATGCTAATGATGATGGTGATGACGATGATGAGGAATATGATGGCAATGATGATGGTGATGATGATGGCAATGATGATGATGAGGTTGAGGATGAGGATGATGGCGATTTCAATGATGATGATGAGGATGAGGATGATGGCAATGTCAATGATGAGGATGAGGATGATGGCGATGATGAGGATGAGGATGAGGATGATGGCGATGTCAACGATGAGGATGAGGATGATGGCAATGATGATGATGAGGATGAGGATGAGGATGATGGCGATGTCAATGATGATGATGAGGAATATGATGGCAATGATGATGGTGATGATGATGCTAATGATGATGGTGATGATGATGATGATGATGCTAGACATGATGACGATGCCGATGAAGATGATGATGATTATGATGAGGATGAAGATGTCAATATCGATGATTATGATGATGGTGATGATCGTACTGATGGTGATGGTGATGACGATGGAGATGATGATGATGGAGACTTCCACTGTTTTTGACATTTGTTTAACAATACTTGTAGAAATTGTAGAGAGATTAGGATTTATTAAATGATAATTAAATGAGCTTCTCTTTGTTTCAAGAATATTCTAATATTCTCTACTCAACATGGACAACCACATGAAGGTGGAAGCTCATCTGCCCCCCCTCCCCCCCCACAATATATCACTTGGAATGATGTTCAATGCACTTCATCATCGTCTTCATCTATATCCAAGTCTGCATCTGTATCATCTGATCTAGATTCAACATTATAAGGATTAAAGGCTATATCATCATCATCGTCGTCAGTATAATCATCTTCATCATGATGAACATTATTGCTAACATCATCTGCTTCAACATCTTCCTGCGTAACACTATGATCATCAACATCTGACTCATGTTGATCCTCTACATGATCACCTTCTTCTTCCACACCGTCTTCAGCTTCCTCTACAATATTATACTTTACCGGCCTTCGTCTTGGATCATGTCTAATAACAAACGACCAACCCTGTATACCAGGAACTTCTGAGTAAAATACCTGTTCACATTGACTTGGAAGAACATAGGGCTCTGACGTTCGTGACTCAAGCGACCTTGTATTGACCATGGTAAATCCATTAGCATGTTCAATAACAGTTTTATCGGGATCAAATCGATTCAATCGTAGCTTGTACCATTTCACAACAAAAAGAATTATTTTGAAAGATTTAAAGTCACAGTCAATGATATCTTCCAAATATCCATAATACCGATTTTCTGACAATTCTGGACGTCTGTCGCTTCTAGATGAAACATTAGTGACCTCAAAGACTGCACTTATCCTAGAATCACATGTTTTCTTTGTTTCATCCAACTTTTTAATGCGATAATGACGACTGTTGCACCACATAGCCTTGTGGTGTTTTACCTGCAATTAATAGTAAGTATTTTATGTTCTTAAAGTATGGAAAAAAATGAAATTCATCAATATGAACATGAATATCGACGTAATTGAAAATATTATGGCTTATATTTATAATATCATGCTTACCTATTTATCTTTTAAACCATATGCTAAATCAATTTCCCTTTCTGTTAGATTTCCATCTCCATTGCGATGTGCTTCTTTAACCAATGAAGCCACACCTTCCCATGATAGTCCTTGACCAGATTGATTACATCGTTTAATACATACCTTCATCCAATCAAGATTGTTTGCGACGTACAAATGTAGTGCATCCCACTCGCGACCAACTGCATGAAAATAAAATTACATAAATCAACTCAGAAATTTATAATTACTTAACGCAATGTAACATTATAAATATTAATGATGCATATCATTAATGAATAATAAAAATGGAATAATTATGTATGATTAATATTAACATTAATATTAATCTATAACACCATTTAATAATTACCTTTGATCTTCCTCGATTTACCTTTCCCCATCAGGTACTCTCCTTCTAATTTCTTAGTGGAGTTTGGATCACCAATGCATCGATCTAATTCCGTCTTAATAAACATCAACCCTGGAAGATATTCAACAATATACACCATGGCCTGAAATACCATATATCCCTCCATCATAGAACCCTCTGGATGTGCTCTTTGTCTAACTAAAGCCTTCAGAAATTCCAAGTGCCTCTCAACCATCCACATGGACCTTGAGTGTGTAGGTCCACACAATTCAATCTCCTCAACTTGGTGTATGAGGTAGTGTTCTTGTGCATTGAAAAATGTCGAAGGTAGAAATCTCTGCATTTGACACATTAAACAAGGAATTTCTCTCTTCCAATACTTTATATCTTCTTTGTGTATTTCTTTAGATGACAACCATCTACATGTAAAGCAAGAAAATAATGATATCATTTAACGATGAAAATTTAACATTGTAGTACAAATCTACATGATTGACTAAAACAAATGTCAATTCATATAAGTTATACAACGAATTAAACAAATTACATGATGATGGATGAAAAATATTGTTTCTAATTACCTCATGTATTTTCCAAGATCATATATGACCTATTTCACATTATTGTCAAAGTTGTCTAGGAGAGATACAGGTAGAACATACATGCAGTATTGTAATATACCAATATATATACCAGAAATATAATTATCTTAATGAAGATATGCCAATCATGCGTTTTTACCCCACCAAAATCACCTTTCGTTGTTAAGATATTCTTCATGTTCGAACAAAATCCTGTGGGAAATTTTATTTTTTGTATCACTTCTTTTACCGCCTTGCTTTGTTGCTCAGTCAATAACCATGGAAGTGACCTTATATTAATTTGGTCTCCATCGTTGTTTAAATGTTCAATGATATATTTCATTGCATGATTGGATTCATGAATGTCATTGCAAATTTTGACAATTTTTTCTTTGCCATTCCTTCCGTCTAATATTCGCCATAGTGTTCCAGCTACATTCTTTCCGATATGCATTGTATCAAAGAAATGAACAAATAGTAAGTGCTCATAGTAAGGCAACCTACTAAATTGTTTGAGATAACTTTTCATTCCTCGTGGAATCCCATTTACACCTTCATGATGTTCATGCAAACCATCAGTAATCAATATATAAGTTAAAGAGATTAAAATGTCCTATTACAGTAAAAAAAATTAATATAATCCAAAATAAAACATTAAAAGGATAAGATAGAAAAATTGAATCGTACCTTGACGATTTCTATTATATTGCAACTTCCTTATGTGAGGTGTCATTCTTTGTGGTTTTAATGCGGTCTCCTCTTTCCCATTAAAAGGATGTTTTTCAACGGTTCGATACCTATGATTCTTAGAGAGGAAGTGCCTATACTCATCAAACACTTCCTTTGAAAAACTCTTCAAATGACGAGATTTCATCTTGGGACCACAAACTAGACATGCAAATTTTCCCTTTGTTTGAAGACCACAAAAATGTGTTATCCCTGGAGCATCGTGAATTGTCCAGGCAAGCATTGCATGGAATTGAAATTCCCTTTGCCCTACTAGTCTAGAGACATCATACATAGTGACACCAATCCATAGCTTAACTAGTTCATCAACAAGAGGCTTGATATATACATTCATATCTTTAACTATGTACTTACCTAAAAGAAAACAACAAATACAATACATATAAGTAAATGAAATATATATATGACATGAATATGCAACAATATTGATCTTCATGACAAATTAAATACTAATGCATTAAAAAAGTATTGTTCTAAAGTACAAATTATACCTGGAACAATCATTGACAATAGTATATGATCCCTCTTTATTGACATCCATGGAGGAATGTTATTGTTGATGACAAAAACAGGCCAAACCGAGCAAGTAGATCTCAACTCTCTAAATGGATTGACACCATCCACTGCCAAAGAAAGTCTAGCATTATGAGGTTCTTCTTTAAAGTGTGGCCATTTTTCCTCTATGTTTGTAAATGCAGAACCATCTGTGGGCATTCGAAGAATATCATCTCCACTTCTATTCCGTGCATGGTAATCCATAAATTGTGCTATGTTTTTGCACCTAAATAGTTGTTGCAAGCGTGGAATAATGGGAATATAACGAAGAACCTTATGAGACACCTTTTTGGTTACTTGATCTGTTCGGTATCTACTGCTATGACATATAGTGCATTCTGTTGCAAACTCATACTGATTATAATATAAAATATGATCATTAGGACATGCATCAATTGCTTGATAGTCCATTCCAACATAGTTCATGATATTTTTTAAATCTCAGTATGTGCGAGGTAATTTATTTGATGGTGGTAACAAATACTCACCTATCAAACTATTACAACAAATTTTTAAAAAATGGTTAATATAAATATTTGAAGAGCATAATATTAACGACAACAAATACATCCTTATTTATTTTTATCATGAAGTACGTATAACAAAACAAATATTATACCAACATAAATCAAATCATATATATGCGATCGATGAAACATATAATCACATACGTACCTTAACACCAGCGTGATGGCTGTGTTTGAAAAACCATGCTTAACCTTCAAGTTCATTATCAGCAACACAACAGAGAGAACAGTTATGCGGGCGCCTTCAAAAAGCGGTTCGTCTGCCTTCTCAAGTGTAGGTAAATCATGAAGATCTTCAAAGTCATCAATTGGCGGCGCATGAGGTTGATCATTGTCCATTCTAACATTAAATGCATCATTGATTAATGCATTTGCACCATCATCCTCAATTATATTATCGTCATGATCATCGTCTAAGTCCATGTCATCATTAACTTGATCATGATCAGTATTCGCAGGACCTGCATATTGACGTTCCTCCTGCGCTACTTGTTCCTGCGTAATTACCACATTCTCCATGTTCGAAACAGCCCTAGGAGGCCCTTGATTTATAATTACAATTAAAACATCAAACAACGAACGTTAGTCATGTCGATTAAGTAACCAAAATAAAAATGATACAATATACAATTACAAAAACTCTCAATATAAAGACCGAATGATATATAATCATGAATTATATTGACTTACCAATGGATGATATTCATGCCCCCCCTCAACATGTCCATGTTCTCTACAATGTCTTTTAGCTGTTTTGATCAATAACCTTCTCGTATTAAAGCCGCTACATCAACTGCAAGGACAATAACATTTTCCATCACCCCTTCTTTCCACTCCCTCCCACAACCTAGCAAGCAATTGTCGATTTTGTTCTGCCAGATATTGATGACCTGTAACATCATTGTTACGTGGCATTTTATTACTCAAACCCTAAGAACAAAGTACAAGCAAACCCAAGTATATGATGAGTCTTCTTTTCCACAAGGGTTAGAACCAAATCCAAAGAGCAAGACCAAAATCCAAGACCAAGTGGGAAGATCCCCACAAAAGAGCAAGGCCAAAATCCAAGACCAAGTGGTAAGATCCCCACAAAAAGGCAACGCCAAAATCCAAGACCAAGTGGGAAGATCCCCACAAAAGAGCAACGCCAAAATCCAAGACCAAGTGGGAAGATCCCCACAAAAGAGCAACGCCAAAAAAAAACCCTTAGGAATTTCGCACTTCTTGTCCAAGAGATAAGTGCGAGACTCAGTGTGTGAGAAAATGAACCTAGGCGTACATCTATTTATATGAATGTGTGTAGGAAAACGAACCTAGGCTTTCCATTTTAATGTGTGTGGGATAATGAACCTAGGCGACGGCGCTTCATTTTAAATAATTAACCAATTAAGTGTATTTTATTAAATGATTGAGCAATTTAAGCACTGTCTCTTAAGCGACGCTTAGGAGGATAGACATCGCTTAAGCGAATCTTAAGCGACACTTATGCCCACCATTTCAAAAAAAAAGTTTATCTTTCTAATTTTTGGTACGGTTAAAAGAAAAAATCCACGTGCCGTTGGAAAAAACCATCGGATTTTGGATCGAAATGTACTAGTGTAATATGATTATGATTATTTCTAAATCTTATGATGTGTCATTGCATTATTTATGTGATCATTATGTAACATAGGCTTGCAATTTTCTGAAGAAACAATTTTGCATTATCTAGTTAACTATTATTCTACATGTTTTATCCTTCAGACGATTCAAACTTTGTATTACGTATCGACATGGCTTCAATGATATTGTGTGCTAGCTTGTTTTAAATGTTTTCTTCTACATATTATTTATGAGGAACATCTTATATTATGTTTTTATGTTGATGTTTCAAGAGAATATGAGGATAGAGTACTTGTAATATTTAATGGGACGTTGTGGATTCATGTACGCCTAAAAGGACACATTTTCTTCTTCAAGTGAACAATCTTGTCCACCACCAACCATATCACAATTTAGAGCTACAATAGAAGTTGGAACACTCTTTTGAGCTTTGATATGCTTATTAGTTCAAGAAAGAGAATGAGCTAAAACCTACAATAATGAGCAAAAAGGAGCTAACTTGGAATATTAGGCCTCATACTTTCACAACAATTTTGGTATACTTTCAAGCTATGGAATGTAAGTAATTTAAAATTTGAACATTTTACTTTTTATTATTAATCTCACCATAAACCAAAAAATGAATTCGCTTACAAAAGTTGAAGCAGTTTGCATTAGGCATGTTTTCTAATGAATGAACTTTGTTTAACTATTTATCTATGATGAAGTATTCATATTTAGGCATAGGAATTCAACAAAAAGTGCATTGTAAGTTGAATTGTAAATGAAAACATCTTATAGGACCTAAATTCTAGTAATTGATATCCATCAAAATTTAAATTACAACAATATCAATGTAGTGCTACTAAGTGAGAATAGTCTTAAGTATTAAATATGATTTATCTATAATCGTTATGAAAAAATCATAGGCATATGAGAACATATGAGAAAATTTAAGTGTAACATAGAAATTGGGCATGCTTGACTATGAATATTAAATCTTGAATAAAAACACAGTAGACAACTATAGACATATTAAAATAATAATATGCTAAATTTGCTGTGTAATATACCCCTCATACCTTAAAGCTACCAACGATTCAAGAAGTCTGGAAGATAAGAAGTCTTTTCACCAATTAAAACATTTATATTGCATTCATAACAACATCCTCATGTAAAAGAAATAAGCATGCACAACATAATAATAATACAAGAATGAGACAACCATATTCACGTGGTTCACCTCGTCCACGAGGCTACATCCACCAAATTATTTGATCTTTTATTTCTTTATCGAATAGAGTGCTTACAACAATCACGGCTCATTCATGGCCGATTTTTTCATATCTCAAGGCTCTTCGCAAAGAGACACTTGTAACTGAACAGTCCTATTTTAGGACCCTTACATTAAGCTCAAAGAAGAAATCATTAACACCCCCTTTGGCCTTGGTGAACCTTGAATTTGCTACAACATTTAAGTACCCTAAAAGGTGAGTGTCTTGAAAACTTACCTTATATTCAGACAAGTAAAAACTAGGTTTATTATTCTGTTAACCCATTAAGGATACCTTTACTCCCGAAGTACTCATTATGTACCTTTTATATTATTTTTGCAATAAGCTCATATACTGCAGTTTATGTCCCATTTCCATGTTTCGTATTAACAAAGCTACTCTCCATATCTAAGTATCTTCTATAGATTTCATTTATAAGTCCTATGCACTATATTATCTTTTAAACAACCACGTGCACCAAAGAAGTCCTATACATCATTTCTTCTTCGGATCTATACACCAACCAGTATAAACCCCAGGTCTACAAATACTCCGACTCTATAATTTTTTGAACAAAAGATATTTACCCGGATCGCAGCCATAGGACACTATCTAAATAATAATGCAAAACCGCATTCCTAACCTTCCCAGGTAGAAGTGTGCACATAAGTCCTACCTATACTGTTCCTGATTAAAATGTCATTTATTGGCTCTATACTCATGAGGACACATACGATTTAGGGAACGATATTATACCCTATGCATACTATCACAGAACGGTTTCCATACACATACAAGTCATGAAAAACAAACCCAACTCGCGTAGGTGCAATGCAACTCTGTTAATCGTGTACTGCACCTAGGATTTTAATGTACATAAAAAGGGGCCATGCGCATACCCTAAATAAGAAGGTGTAAAAATATTGCTGTTGGTTTCTCCAAAACAAGGCACGTAAAGATTCATAGGTTTCCATATCCAAAGGTATATATAAAGGCATGAGAAAAACACCGCCTTGGAGCTCAGGAAAATTCGCTACTTAGATAACTTAAGATCTACATGATATAACGTATGTGAAAGCACACATTTAAACTTCAGCAAACTACGATTGGAGTTGCATCCTGGTCTACTTACATAACATTCAATAAAGGTAAAACGCAATCATGGAGATAATCCACTACCAGGTTCAAATCCGACCCATAACCCTAAGGCGTACGTGTTGGAAAAATGTAATTAATTCGGAGATCTATATTTGATCTCCAGCCGACTCTGTCAGAGTCTGAACAACCCAGGATCTTGTCTGTCAGTCTGACAAGAAGGAAAAGTCCACATGTAGGCAGCGTAATTCAATCAAATTTATTTCAGAAGCTAAGTTGTTAGGTAGATAGTTATTGTAGTGTTTAATGCAAAGTAAGTCGGCAAGTAAGTCGGCCATGCTGTAGCAATCTTCAGGATTGTCTACAAATAGAAGAAGCATTTTGTAATTTAGTTTATAGATAGAAAGAGAACATGAACACAGGAACAGAGGAACTCGGGGTGAGAAAGTGAAGTCGAAGCTCAAGCTTCTGTGCATTTGATTTAGCCGAAGAGCTAAAGCTCTGTAGATGGACGAGTTTGTAACAGACAAGTTTGTATTACTTTGTATTTCCGCATAGTTAATATATGAAATAGTTTGTGGTTGAATTCATGATTATTTGGCCGCTCATATTTCCAGATTTACTTCTGTAAATGTCTTTTATTGTTACTAATAAGTAAAAGAACAAGAACCCATAAAAATCTCACAGTGTGAAAGTTCCAGGTTTTACCGCACTTTATTCGACTCAAATATTCCTACATATTTGGGCATATGTTTTCCATAAGTTATTTGGATTTGTAAATGTGGTCATTTTACTTCATCTTACGCACAGGTGAAAAGTATTTGTAAAATTCTTAAGTCTTTAGACTAAGAATCATATTCTATCAATCTAGCCGCATCAAGCACCAAACTTGATCGCAGAGAAGTTGATCGCATCAGGCATCAACTTGATCGCAAAAGAAGTTGATCGCACATAAGTTGATCGCATCAACTTGACCGCCGTATCAACTTGATCACAGATAAGTTGATCACAAGGATCAACTTGATCGCAGTGATCGCACCGCAGATAAGTTGACCGCATGGATCATCTTGATCGCAGATCGTAGAAAAGTTGATCGCACCAAATTTGATCGCACCAAATTTCATCGCATCAACTTGGTCGCAGTAAAAAAAAAATTGGTTGTAGTAAAACAGGCGGAGTTAAAAAGTGAAATTATTTTCTTTTAAATTATTGACTGAGCGCTAAACCCAAGTTTAGTCGGCTCGGTTTTGGCTATCTGGTATCAGAGCAAGGTTATATCAGAGCAAGGTTTATAACAACCCAAGATTTTAGGAAAGAAATCTTGTCTTAAAAAGTGGAAATTAATTTTCGATGGAAAGTTAATTAAAAATTAAAAATGGCTTCCACTTCCGGTTCACTACAACCTCCAAGTTTTACAGGAAAGAATTATGAATATTGTTCTTTAAGAATGAAGGCTTTATTCAGAGGACAAGATGTCTGGGAGATAGTTCAGCATGGTTATGCAGAACCAATAGACATGACATCATATAACAATCTCACACAGGCTCAGAAAGATTCCTTGAGAGAACAAATAAAGAGAGATGGAAAAGCTCTGTTTTTCATACATCAAGCTATGCATGAGAGCATAATCCCAAGAATAGCAGCATCGACTAATGCCAAGGAAGCATGGGATACATTGGAGACTGCCTATCAAGGTTTGACCAAGGTAAAGACATCCAAGCTGCAGATTCTGAGAAAATATTTTGAATCTCTGTGCATGAAAGATTCAGAGAATGTAGACACATTCTACACCAGAGTTGTTGGGTTGATAAACCAACTGAAATCTCATGGAGAACCTGTATCAGACCAAAGGGTTGTTTAAAAAATTCTCAGAAGTCTTCCCCCAAGATTTGAAAATTTGGTTGTGACCTTAGAGGAACACACAAACATGGCGACATTCAGCATTGATGAGCTGCAAGCTTCACTCATCAATCATGAACATAGAATCAGCAGATCACAGACATCACTGGAAGGTGCATTTGCAGAACAGTCATCCATAAGCTGTGGTAGAGGCAGGGGGAGAAACAACTTCAGAGGCAAAGGAAGAAGTTCTTCAAGAGGAGGACGAGGCAGAAGTCCTGCAAATGTCGGTGGCAGAGGAGATAACTAGAACCCAAGTCAGCCAAGTGGCCAGAGGTTTGATAAATAAAAAATTCAATGTCATTACTGTAAAAAGTTTGGTCATTATGCATATGAATGCAGAAAGAAGCAATATGACCAAGGAAGACAAAGCCCAAGTCAGTCAACCAGCACCAACACTTCAACAGGTGTAATGTTAATAGCATCGACATCTCCACTTGAATGCAATGCTGTTCAAGAAAGTCCACATGACATATGGTACTTAGACTCAAGATGCAGCAACCATATCACTGGTAATTTAAATTTGTTTTCCAGTCTAGACACTTCAGTTAAAACTGATGTTACACTTGGAAACAATGCCCAAGTCACTGTCTTAGGAAAAGGCACTGTTGATATTATAACCAAACAGGGGGAGAGTAAGTATATCCCTGATATCTATCATGTTGAATGTCTGAAACATAATCTGTTAAGAATTGGACAGTTGTTACAAAAAGGCTACAGAGTCTACATGGAAGATGAACACTGTGTGATCAAAGACAAGCGTCCAAGCGACCAGCTGATAGCAAAAGTGCTAATGACAAGCAACCGCTTGTTTCCATTGAGGATAGTTCCCAACATAAAAGGGAAGACAAAGACAGGAGCTGCATTTAAGGCAGAAAGTGAAGAAATAGTCGAGATCCTCGACAAGAGAGAAAATTGCAGCGCTAATTTGCAAGCTGCATTTCAGACAGAAGTTCAGGATGAATCCTGGTTGTGGCATTTCAGATTTGGACATCTGAATTTTGGTGGGCTGAAGCTACTGCACACAAAGAATATGGTGAAGGGATTACCATTGATCGACAGACCAGAGAGGGTTTGTGAAGGCTGCATTTTTGGCAAGCAGCACAGAGAGACATTTCCAGTCGGAAAGTCCTACAGAGCACGCACACCACTAGAAATTGTGCACTCTGACATTTGTGGTCCAATGCAGACATCATCCATTGGTGACTGCAAATATTTTCTACCCTTTATTGATGACTACTCAAGAAAGACATGGGTATATTTCTTGAAACACAAATCTGATGCATTTGGTTATTTTCAACAGTTCAAGGCACTCGTGGAGAACCAGAGTGGTCACCGCATCAAGATTTTAAGGACCGACAGAGGAGGTGAATATGTTTCAAATGAATTTCTGAATTTTTGTAAGACCCATGGCATATAGAAACAATTCACTGCACAGTATACACCTCAGCAGAACGGTATTGCCGAAAGAAAGAACAGAACCATCATGGAGATGGCACGCAGCATGTTGGCAGCCAAGCATTTGCCAAATGAGTATTGGGGTGAAGCAGTCGCAACTGCTGTATACATTATGAACCTATGTCCAACAAAGAGTGTGAAGAACAAAGTTCCCCAAGAAGCATGGACAGGTATGAATCATAGTGTCACACCTTTAAAAGTTTTTGGTTGTGTTGCATATGCTCATATCCCAGATGAGCTGAGAAGGAAGCTAGACAAGAAGGGACAGAAATGTATTTTTGTAAGCTATTCAGAAGACACAAAACCATACAAGCTGTATGACCCTGTCACAAAGAAAGTGATAATCAGTCAGGATGTTCAATTTGTCGAGAATGAATCATGGGATGGAACCGTCAACACAAATGTCAAGATTGTGTCGAACATTGACAATGACGATATGGAAGAGGAAGTGGTTCAAATACCACATGTAAGTCAAACGGTCAGAGCACCGTCGACTCCCATGACACCAAGACATGGTTCAGCACAAGGACCATTGACACAAGTAGCAGGTCAAGCTACACCGACAAGTACACCAAGAGGACAGCAGACTCCATCAAGCAATTCGTCGGGGTCAACATCGACAGAACCGATGAAGACAAGAAGTCTGCGAGAGATATATGAAGCTGGTACACCTAATTCATTCTCTCTGTTTGCATTATTTTCCCCTATATATGATCCACTAACATTTGAAGAAGCTGTTGAAGAAGAAGTATGGGCACAAGCCATGGATGAAGAAATAGAATGCATTGAGAAAAACCAGACATGGGAACTGGTCGATGTACCAAAAGACAAGGATGTAATCAGTGTCAAATGGATTTATAAGACAAAGCAAGATGCTGATGGGAATGTGCAAAAACACAAAGCAAGAATGGTAGCAAGAGGGTTCACACAGCAACCCAGCATCGACTTCAATGAAACGTTTGCACCTGTTGCACGCATGGATACAGTCATAACAGTTTTGGCCATTGCTGCACAAAACAAATGGCATGTTCATCAGATGGATGTCAAGTCGGAATTCTTAAATGGCTATCTAGAAGAGGAAGTATATGTGGAACAACCACAAGGGTATGAAGTTCCAGGCCAAGAGAACAAAGTGTACAGGCTGAAAAAGGCATTATATGGTTTGAAGCAAGCTCCTAGAGCTTGG
This sequence comes from Pseudotsuga menziesii, assembly GCA_001517045.1. Lineage (NCBI taxonomy): Eukaryota > Viridiplantae > Streptophyta > Pinopsida > Pinales > Pinaceae > Pseudotsuga > Pseudotsuga menziesii. The sequence continues at coordinate 32,766 of LPNX010547603.1, read as the reverse complement.
TACAGTCGGATTGATTCCTATCTCATTGAAAATGGATTTCACAGAAGTGAAAGTGAACCGACTTTGTATACCGAAGTCGATGAGCAAGGTAAAATGTTAATTGTCTGCCTGTATGTAGATGATTTAATATTTACTGGTGATTATGGCATAACAGATTTTAAAACAGTCATGGAAAGTGAATTTGAAATGACTGATCTGGGGCTTATGAAGTTTTTTCTAGGCATTGAAGTTCAGCAGTCTGAAAGTGGTATCTTTATATCACAGTCTAAGTATGCAAGTGAAGTTCTAAAAAGGTTTAACATGTCTAACTGCAAGACAGCCCCAACACGAGTGATAACAGGTTTAAAACTGAGGAAGGATGATGAAGGATCCACTGTAGATCCTACACTGTTCAAAAGGCTTGTTGGCAGCCTTATGTATTTGACAGCAACAAGACCAAACATTATGTATGGTGTAAGTGTGATCTCAAGGTTCATGGAGTCACCAAAAGACTCACATTGGCAAGCAGGTAAAATAATTCTGAGGTATGTAAGTGGAACAAAAGACCTTGGTATTATGTATTCAACATCAGAAAATTTTAATCTCATTGGTTACACTGACAGTGACAATGGAGGCAGCATAGATTACAGGAAAAGCACATCTGGATACACATTTCATTTTGGTACAGGTGTTGTTTCATGGGCTTCAAAGAAACAGCCCATAGTAACTCTATCTTCAGCTGAAGCAGAGTATGTTGCAGCAACAAGTGCTGCATGTCAAGCTGTCTGGATGAGAAGAGTCTTAAAATACTTGTCACAAAACCATCAAGAACCGACAACAATTCAGCCATAGCATTATCTAAGAATCATGTGTTTCACAAGAGAACCAAGCACATTGACACAAGGTTTCATTTTATAAGAGAGTTGGTGAACGACAAAGAAATTTTTTTGGAATTTTGCAGGTCTGAAGACCAACTTGCGGACATCTTCACAAAGCCATTGGCAAAGGACACTTCCAGTATCTGCGTAGCTATCTTGGAATGACAAGTTCTCCACAGTGAACTCTGTCATAAACAGAGCATGTCTAAGCTCTGAGACATTTTGTAAATTTTGTTTTAAAAATCCCCATCTGCTCATAATTAAGGGGGAGTGTTGGAAAAATGTAATTAATTCGCAGATCTATATTTGATCTCCAGCCGACTCTGTCAGAGTCTGAACAACCCAGGATCTTGTCTGTCAGTCTGATAAGAAGGAAAAGTCCACATGTAGGCAGCGTAATTCAATCGAATTTATTTCAGAAGCTAAGTTGTTAGGTAGATAGTTATTGCAGTGTTTAATGCAAAGTAAGTCGGCAAGTAAGTCGGCCATGCTGTAGCAATCTTCAGGATTGTCTATAAATAGAAGAAGCATTTTGTAATTTAGTTTACAGATAGAAAGAGAACACGAACACAGGAACAGAGGAACTCAGGGTGAGAAAGTGAAGTCGAAGCTCAAGCTTCTGTGCATTTGATTTAGCCGAAGAGCTGAAGCTCTGTAGACGGACAAGTTTGTAACAGACAAGTTTGTATTACTTTGTATTTCCGCATAGTTAATATATGAAATAGTTTGTGGTTGAATTCATGATTATTTGGCCGCTCATATTTCCAGATTTACTTCTGTAAATGTCTTTTACTGTTACTGATAAGTAAAAGAACAAGAACCCATAAAAATCTCACGGCGTGAAAGTTCCAGGTTTTACCGCACTTTGTTCGACTCAAATATTCCTACATATTTGGGCATATGTTTTCCATAAGTTATTTGGATTTGTAAATGTGGTCATTTTACTTCATCTTACGCACAGGTGAAAAGTATTTGTAAAATTCTTAAGTCTTTAGACTAAGAATCATATTCTATCAATCTAGCCGCATCAAGCACCAAACTTGATCGCAGAGAAGTTGATCGCATCAGGCATCAACTTGATCGCAAAAGAAGTTGATCACAAATAAGTTGATCGCATCAAGTTGACCGCCGTATCAACTTGATCGCAGATAAGTTGATCGCAAGGATCAACTTGATCGCAGTGATCGCACCGCAGATAAGTTGACCGCAGGGATCAACTTGATCACAGATGGCAGAAAAGTTGATCGCACCAAATTTGATCGCATCAACTTGGTCGCACCAACTAGCTTGGTCGCAGTAAAAAAAAATTGGTCACAGTAAAACAGGCGGAGTTAAAAAGTGAAATTATTTTCTTTTAAATTATTGACTGAGCGCTAAACCCAAGTTTAGTCGGCTCGGTTTTGGCTATCAGTACGTGAAAAACACACGCTTGGATCTGTTTACAATTACTGGGAGCAATTCGCTGGGCGGATCTGTTAACAAAAGAAGACAAAGTTCGGGTGCGACCTCAATAGGCATACTTATTAAAAACACACGCAGAAGATGGTAATGTTTCAATGAGTGGATCCATTCTGACAATGATAGACATTGGCGGCAATACATCAATGTTCTTAAAAAAATATTTACTTTGCAAAGCATCTGATCCAAGCGGAATCGTGGGCAACGTTTAAACCCTGAGTGAATCCTGGCTATAATGTGTTTACCAGAATCAAAGGACACCATGAGCCAAAGATTTAATAAAAGATAAGGTTCAAGCAACAGATCAATCTCTGAAATCGGGGCACAAAGATTTTAAATAACGGTGATACCCATACTACAGATTGATCTTGAAATAATAATGTTTACCAGACAGAGTTCGGGCACGCACATAACCAAACCACCAGATCAATAGCGTTTTGTCAAAGCTATCAGGAGATTCCCAGATATTATAACCAGCATAATGAGACAGTGTCTAGACAAGGAATCGACCCAAGATATAAAGCATATGCCCGCATCATAAGGCAACGCTTCATAAGCAGAAATTTCAAACTAAATCTTTCGATTTTCTTATGAAGTTGTGGCATCAAAAACAACCTTACCCAAAAAAAAGATTAGACCCAAAGGGAGCGCAAGAAGAAATTTCAACCATGGAGACATGGATTTCAAACTGCTAGAACCCTTCAATCAGGTGCAGATAAATTAAACAAAACAAGAGAAAATGCATACCATAAGTAAATCCCCAAAGGGTAGGCGCCTCTTCTTCTATTCAGAACATAGACAACCATCAAAGGTAGGCTCGTTCTCCCCTTTTCTCCAAGATTCTCTCCGCCCCCTCAACAGTCAATTCACTACGGGTATTGTAACGTCCCCCTCGCACCTTGAAGACCTAAGAGCGACTACGACTTGTAACAATAGAAAATGAATCATAAATGCGTCTATGGGGAATAGAAAACCCTCACCTCAATGAGGTTACTCCCACCACAAGTTAATCAAGGCCACTTGAGACATTCTAACATTATTATAATAACATTTTATGTATGACAGAGATATACATTCAAGGTATGTATTCTTGTAGAACATGTAATGTTTCCTATAAACATGGGACATCACATGGTGAAACAAATCCCATACACATATAATAGTATATGTAGAACACTACATATATAATAATGAAGAATAATATATATATATATGTATATTATCGGGGAGTAATATATAGATTTGAGTCATATGTATAATTGTTATTGTTAAACACATAATGCCACAACATTACATGTTAATGCAAACTCCCTGCATACATACATTATATGTAGAGCATGCATATGATAGTGAATCCCTACATCTACATATAATAATGGAGAGTAATGTATATATTGGAGGCACATATGTAGTTGTGATATTTATTATAAGTTGAACACCTAACGTTACAATGCCACATGGTAATTGCAAACTCCTGTGTAGATAGATTATATGTCGAATGTATACATATATTAATGCAGCAATATATGTGAGGCTAATCCCTCTTACATATAGGTATTAGTTGAGATTATGAACAAGGGGAATCCTATGTATATATTATAAATTATGAAAGATATAAAAACAAAAACGATAGCAAAAGAATTCTGATATATATATAAATAGGGATACATGAACAAATACATATAGCACATATGTATAGAGTATCCTTGATAAAATGTTATGAACAGAAATGCTAATAAGACTTCCTAAAAGAACAAATGGGGAAGCCATGTTTCCAATTAGAGATCTATTCTTGAGGAAGTTACTAGTTTATATACATATATACATATATAAACACTAACAATTTTTGCGTAGTTTTGAGGTAGGAAGCATATCTCCAAAATTACTTTAAGTAACAAAAAAAAAAGAACTTGTAAGCATGATTTTTGCCACTTGTCTCATTGGATTTTTATTCCAAACAAGGTTAGTGTTAAAGGAAATTTATTTCCATGACAGGCTCCTATAAATCAGCCGCCACTAATTTCATGGGATTTTTGCTACATGAAAAAGAAGAAAGTCGTTAGAGAGGATATCTTACCTATTTTTACCAGGGCGTGAATTTTGAGGATATCTTACCTATTTTTTACTAGGGCGTGAATTTTGGGGAGAATGGCTTAAAATAGGGCATGAATTTTGGGGAGGATATCTCACCTATTTTTACTAGGGCGTGAATCTTGGGGAGGATGGATTTTTTAAGAGGGAAGAAAAGAAAAGAAAAAGGGGCGCTCTGCATAGGGATCCGCTTCTCCTTCTGATACGCGAGGGATATGCATTTGGAGAAGGGAAAAGAATCTCTGGATTGTATTGGTGAGGGAGACCTCTAAGTTTTGCAGGAAAGCAATCTCTGCATTGTGTTTCCGAGGGAGACCTTTGAGTTTTGCAGGAAAAGATCTCTGCGTGAAATAGAGAAGCATTGCATTCCTTAAAAAAGGAGAAACAATCTGCATTTTGGGGAAAGCAAAAGAACCATCAGTTGGAGGCTACCTTTGTCTGATCTGGTTCCAACCATAACATAGCCTGAAAATGGTAGAGGAAGCGTCGCTGCGATATCTGTAAGTTAGTTACGATCTGATGCTTATTATGTGTTAGAGAGAGCGTTCAAAATATGAAGCTATCAATCATTCTATTCGATGTTTGGATTTAATATTAAAAACATCGACCCATCAATGCATAAAACCATCAACGTTTTTCCGTATGCATTCCAAGGCCAGGAACACCACATTGGATGATGATGCGTCGTGATTTAGTGGAAGCTATCAATCGTGTTATTTGAGGCACGAAATTGTGTTTAACTAATATTTTATATTTTCAAGCATTGCATTAGAATGCAGATATTTTATTACAGACAAATTTATGTTTCATTAATATAATTTTAATAGTTACCATGTATGTTTCAGTGTCAGTATGCTCTTATTTGGGGAAAAGGGTTATAATAGACATTTTGTATGTTCCGGTGTTGGTATGTCTCATTTGGGAAAAGGTCTGTATTAGTTTCTGAACGCATTGTATCAGAATTTAGATCTGGTGAAAAGTATTTCAAGATTGGTATTGTTGGATTTTTCATGAAGTGGAGGTTGTTGCTGATAAGACTATCTTAAATGTTCTAAGAGGCCATTACGCCAACCAGTATTCAGTCAGCATTAATTTCTGCGTTTTATTAATAAATAGGATCTGCATTTTGTTCATTGCTGGAGCGGTATTATTGATACCCTCTGCATGTTGCTTTGAAAGAGAATCTATGTATTTTTTTTTATCTCAACCAGATTTGTATCTTTGTGTTTGGGGTTGGAACTAGTTATGAGTTTTGGTTCAAACCGATGTTGTATGGTGTGATACGCCTAGCATATGGTTGGGAGTAGGTTTAAGGTGTGAGTTAATTTTTATATGAGTATCCGTCCATCAAACTGGTTGCAACTTTGGATTATTATTACCGATTGAAAGAATCAATTCACGATCCTTGGGTTGTGATGCATTTGATGGATGTAGATTGGTGGATCTGAATTTCCTCAATCTTGGAGTCTTACATTTGCCTTTGATTTTGATACGGATTATTGGAAATATGAGATCCATGGTCTGGTTCTAAGTTGCGATAGCATTTTGTGGACTCCTGCAAATTGTCTCATAGTTATAGTGTTGATTGGTTCCACGTGTCATTTGTTACAAGACTGCGTTGCATTTTATTGAGGTGGATTGTTGAGTTTGAAACTCCATCAATTGCTGGGATTGCATTTTATTTTAGATAATATTTCTTATTTGTTGCAGATCGGGAAGTTAACCCCTTATTTCTGTGATCGAATTGCGAAAGCATTCATTGTTTTTAATTCTGCAAGTTAAATAATTGATTTATGAATGTGGGTACATAGTTGCCTGCTGATGGCTTATTTGTTGCAGATCAAGAAGTTAACCCTTATTTTTGTGATCAGAGTGCGAAATCATTCCATGATGTTTAATACTGTGAGTTGAGTAATCGATTTATGAATATGCGTACATAGTTGCCTGCTGATTGCTTATTGTTGCAGATCAGGAAGTTAACCCCTTATTTCTGTGATTGGAGTGCGAAAGCATTAATTGATTTTAATTGTGCAAGTCTAAATGCTTCAGGAATATGTATCTGTAATTGCCTACTACTTGCCTGGTGGTTATTAGATTTTCTCATGTGAAGCATGAACATGCCTCGGACTAGTGTTGGGTACAACAAGAATGTACCAACAATTATCTGAAGAATACCTGTGCTCTTGAATAATTTTGGTATCTTAAGAATATGCTAGGAGGAACCTTGCAACTAAGAAAAGAGAAATTGGAAGGTATGTCTCAGTGGAGAATTTAGACAAAGGATGTGCCTTGAACTTGTAAAAAACTACACTGAATAAATTAATATAACACAAGCTTTGGGGGACGTAGCTTCAGGGATGAGGTGAACCACGTACTCCGGTGTCTCTTTCATGTTTGTGCCTCACGTTGTTTATCTTCAGTGTCTCTGTGTGTTGTGTCTAAATGTTTACTTCCTTAAGGTTATTCTGTACATATGATCATATTCTGCAAATGGACTGTAGTACTGTAAATGATAGTCAAAGAATTGTTGTTGTATCATAATGTCATCTATTGAGTGGCTTTCTTTTAGTATTTTAGCATGTGGGAAAAAAAACTAAATCAGAAATAAGATATGGCAATTTGAGAAGGGGGCTGATCCCTGCTAGTAGGGCTTATGCTGATTAGAGGATAAATACTAAATAATATCTATCTTATGGCTAATACTTCACTAAGGCCATTTATTACAAGTATTAGACTAACATTCTTTTTGGATTTTTCTGTACATGTGATCATGTGGTTGCAGACGGAAGGTAATACTGTAAAGATAATAAAATTGTCCCTATTAACTTACTATTTTGTGGATTTCTTAACAAGTCATTTTTCGGGGCATTATGAAGATGACATGTTGTGAATTACTCTAAAAAAGAATTCTTAAATGATTGTTTTTCTTTCATGCACATGGTTCTGACATATTAGATATGAAATCTCCTGTAAATTTTTTCCGCTAACAGGTTGGACCCATTTGTAGTACTAAAAACAAAAAATTTCCCTTTTTTCGCACTTATTAGCAACAAAGGGCTAAGAGGGACATTACATATGGTATCAGAGCAAAGTTACAAAGCTCGGACCTAATGGACTCATCAACATGCAGGTATGTTGTGAACTATGTGTTTTGGTTATGAGATATTATAGTGCACACTATAAAAAAAAATATTGCTACACGGGTTTCTGAGGATAATGTGTAATGCATGAAGTTAGTTGCGTATACTGGAATACAGGAATGGCTATTTGTTTAAATTGGGGAATGAAAAAAAAAATGAGGACACTATTAGGCTTGTCACAACAACTCTAAGCATGTAATACTTATATTGTTTTACGTACGTAGTGATGAGTGAAGTACAAGTTGAAATTGAGTTTAGTAAGATTGAGAGCATCGTATAAATGCATCAAGAAAGATATTAAAGAGGAAGTAAAGCCTTTGTAGGATACACAAGAATATTTTGTCGCACTTGAATAAAAACATGTTATCATATAATTTGTTTATGGGGTAAGATGTGACTTATTTTATTTGTGAGCAGATAATGCAGGTGCACATGGTTACAAGAAGCAGCATCACATGAGGACAAGAGGCAAAGATGAAATCCTTAGTGGAAATGATGACACATGGAGTTGTATGATTCCCTGCTTATTATGGGAAGGTTACCAGGATGGTAACATTTGGATTGTTATATTGAAATTTCATAGGTTCGATAATTTGTTATGTTAAGAACATTCTTTATGAAAGGTTTTGGAAAATTCTAGCATAGTAGCTAATTATAGAATCTTTTGAGATGAGATCTATATATGCATCAAGTTATGTTGAATGTATAATGTAAGTCACTCAGGTCTAGAGGGATTAGGTAGGAATACCTTGATGATAAGCTATGGAGAATGGGGAATTTCAAGCTACCACATGAATATGGTATTGAGCGAGTAGGCGTGAAACATCAAGTACGCCTAGAGATATGAAGGTTGTGTTTGAGGAGGAGCTTCCTCGGCTCTGGAAGAAAGAATATGTCAAGTAGATATTATGATATTTTTATGTTTGAAATGACATTTCATGTATGTTATGGTAACTCACAGAGCATTGGGATTTTTTTAGATGGTGAATTGTGGAAGTCCTAGTTGGACCACAACTGAATAATCGAATGTAACTAAATTAGATTACCTATGAAATTTGGCTAGAGTATAGCCAAAGTGGAACGGTAAAGTATCTTGTGCTTAAAAAGATAATGCTTCTCGTTATATTGCACTAAATATATAAACTTATATTGGATGAACAAGAACATCTTCAGACCTAACATAAGTGGTTAAGGTGTGAAATGGTGGCAAGTAGCCCACTTAGAATTACTGATGTTATCAGTTTGCCACACATAAATGTGGTATAAAGATGGAATGTCTCTTCACTGTAATTATCCAAACAACAGAGGGATAAAAATGTCTAAATTTATTTGAGTTGATGAATGTTGCATAACACCGACACTGCAGGATATGCCAAGAACACTATCAGCTGGGATTGACTTGTAGAAAAAGTGTTCACTGCCTTAAATAATGAGGTTAAGGAATGCTGATTGTCGAAATTCAAGTTTTCATGAACCAAGGATTTAACTATGGATTATGTGGTTTTATACTGACATTGCAGGTTTCACCATGATGGTGATGAGTGCTACAATCAGCGTGCACTACGATATATAAAAAAATCTTCCTGCATAAATGAGTTGCGCTCAACTTGCGCAGAAATGTGTAAGGATTAATTCCTAGATAATTTACAAGGTTATATCACTCAGAAGTGATGATTAAGCCGCTGCAACTTATGATTGGTTAATAAAATCGTGAGTTATTGACAAATGTTTTGACTAACCGTATAGCTGACTCACAAGTCAGAACAATGACGATAAAAGTCATGCGAAGCACCAAGGGGTGTGCATTATGATTGGTAAGTGAAATCTATACTAAAGAAAAAAAAAATCATGTTGCGGGAGCACCATGGTGTTAGGCAAGTGATTTCCGCGTGAGCACATCGGTGTTAGACATGTATGCCGCAGGAGCACAATGGTGTTAGGCAAGCGATTGTTGCGTGAGGACATTGGTGTTAGGAACATGCTGTGGCAAGAAAAGACCTAGGAAAAAAACTGGACATCTGGAAGACAGGACACTCTCTGATGTCACTGAGGAGAAAAATTTTGACTGGGGGTCAAAAGGGAGAGTAACCTCAGAAATAAATGTAAGTCCACCCAAAAATTTAACTCCAAGGAGAGTTCAAAGGATAACGAAAAATGAAAGTTGTCTTAGCAGCTTTCCAAATCACTAAACGGTTACATGCCTAAATGTGAAGGAATGATGAAATTAAATTATGCTAAATTTTGGTTTTTACATTGACTGTTGATGGGATGAAAATCTAAAGTAATGTTTCAATTTGGGAAACACAATGCAGTTCTCATTCTTATAAATACTAAAGTATGTAAGTTCTGATCATAGTCTTCATAGGTCTGGCAAAGAAGAGGTTAAAAGCAGAATTGGACTTTCACTCACTAGAGTGTGAACATAAGCGAAGAGGGCCAGTAAGGTCAAGGATGACAAACAAGTAACACCAAGGACGATGTTAATTCTAGGGGGAAAGGATGTAATGTCCCCCTCACACCTTGAAGACCTAAGAGCGACTACGACTCGTAACAATAGAAAATGAATCATAAATGCATCTATGGGGAATAGAAAACCCTCACCTCAATGAGGTTACTCCCACCACAAGTTAATCAAGGGCACTCGAGACATTCTAACATTATTATAATAACATTTTATGTATGACGGAGATATACATTCAAGATATGTATTCGTGTAGAACATGTAATGTTGCCTATAAATATGGGACATCACATGGTGAAACAAATCCCATACACATATAATAGTATATGTAGAAGACTACATATATAATAATGAAGAATAGTATATATATGTATATTATCGGGGAGTAATATATAGATTTGAGGCATATGTATAATTATTATTGTTAAACACATAATGCCACAACATTACATGGTAATGCAAAATCCCTGCATACATACATTATATGTAGGGCGTACATATGATAGTGAATCCCTACATATACATATAATAATGGAGAGTAATGTATATATTGGAGGCACATATGTAGTTGTGATATTTATTATAAGTTGAACACCTAACGTTACAATGCCACATGGTAATTGCAAACTCCTGCGTACATAGATTATATGTCGAATGTATACATATATTAATGCAGCACTATATGTGAGGCTAATCCCTCTTACATATAGGTATTAGTTGAGATTATGAAAAAGGGGAATCCTATGTATATATTATAAATTATGAAGGATATAAAAACAAAAACGATAGCAAAAGAATTCTGATATATATATATAAATAGGGATACATGAACAAATACATATAGCACATATGTATAGAGTATCCTTGATAAAATGTTATGAACAAAAATGCTAATAAGACTTCCCAAAAGAACAAATACGGAAGCCATGTTTCCAATTAGAGATCTATTCTCGAGGAAGTTACTAGTTTATATACATATATACATATATAAACATTAACAAGTTTTGCATAGTTTTGAGGTAGGGAGCATATCTCCAAAATTGCTTTAAGTAACAAAAAAAAGGAAACTTGTAAGCATGATTTTTGCCACTTGTCTCATTGGATTTTTATTCCAAACAAGGTTAGTGTTAAAAGAAATTTATTTCCATGACAGGATTTTATAAATCAGCCGCCACTAATTTCATGGGATTTTTGCTACATGAAAAAGAAAGAAAGCCGTTAGAGAGGATATCTTACCTATTTTTACCAGGGCGTGAATTTCGAGGATATCTTACCTATTTTTACTAGGGTGTGAATTTTTGGGAGAATGGCTTAAAATAGGGCGTCAATTTTGGGGAGGATATCTTACCTATTTTTACGAGGGAGTGAATTTTGAGGATATCTTACCTATTTTTACTAGGGCATAAAGTTTGGGGAGAATGGCTTAAAATAGGGCGTGAATTTTGGGGAGGATATCTTACCTATTTTTACTAGGGCGTGAATCTTGGGGAGGATGGATTTTTTAAGAGGGAAGAAAAGAAAAGAAAAAGGGGTGCTCTGCACAGGGTTCCACTTCTCCTTCTGATACGTGAGGGATATGCATTTGGAGAAGGGAAAAGAATCTCTGCATTGTATTGGTGAGGGAGACCTCTGAGTTTTGCAGGAAAGCAATCTCTGCGTTGTGTTGCCGAGGGAGACCTTTGAGTTTTGCAGGAAAAGATCTCTGCATGAAGTAGAGAAGCATTGCATTCCTTAAAAAAGGAGAAACAATCTGCATTTTGGGGAAAGCAAAAGAACCATCAGTTGCAGGCTACCTTCGTCTGATCTGGTTCCAACCATAACATAGCCTGAAAATGGTAGAGGAAGCGTCACTGCGATATCCATAAGTTAGTTACGATATGATGCTTATTATGTGTTAGAGAGAGCGTTCAAAATATCAAGCTATCAATCATTCTATTTGATGTTTGGATTTAATATTAAAAACATTGATCCATTAATGCATAAAACCATCAACGTTTTTCCCTATGCATTCCAAGGCCAGGAACACCACATTGGATGATGATGTGTTGTGATTTAGTGGAAGCTATCAATCGTGTTATTTGAGGCACAAAATTGTGTTTAACTAATATTTTATATTTTCAAGCATTGCATTAGAATGCAAATATTTTATTACAGACAAATGTATGTTTCATTAATATAATTTTAATAGTTACCATGTATGTTTCAGTGTCAGTATGCTCTTATTTGGGGAAAAGGGTTATAATAGACACTTTGTATGTTTTTGTGTCGGTATGTCTCATTTGGGAAAAGGTCTGTATTAATTTCTGAGCGCATTGTATCAGAATTTAGATCTAGTGAAAAGTATTTCAAGATTGGTATTGTTGGATTTTTCATGAAGCGGAGGTTGTTGCTGATAAGACTATCTTAAATGTTCTAGGAGGCCATTACGCCAACTAGTATTCAGTCAGCATTCTTTTTTGCATTTTATTAGTAAATAGGATCTGCATTTTTTGCATTGCTAGATCGGTATTATTGATACCCTCTGCATGTTGCTTTGAAAGAGAATCTATGTATTTTTTTTATCTGAACCAGATTTGTATCTTTGTGTTTGGGGTTGGAACTAGTTATGAGTTTTGGTTCAAACTGATGTTCTATGGTGTGATACGCCTGGTATATGGTTGGGAGTAGGTCTAAGGTGTGAGTTAATTTTTATATGAGTATCCGTCCATCAAACTGGTTGCAACTTTGGATTATTATTACCGATTGAAAGAATCAATTCACGATCCTTGGGTTGCGATGCATTTGATGGATGTAGATTGGTGGATCTGAATTTCCTCAATCTTGGAGGCTTACATTTGCCTTTGATTTTGATACGAATTATTGGAAATATGAGATCCATCGTCTGGTTCTAAGCTGCGATAGCATTTTGCGGAGTAATGCAAATTGTCTCATAGTTATAGTGTTGATTGGTTCCGCGTGTCATTTGTTACAAGAATGCGTTGCATTTTATTGAGGTGGATTGTTGAGTTTGAAACTCCATCAATTGCTGGGATTGCATTTTATTTTAGATAAGATTTCTTATTTGTTGCAGATCAGGAAGTTAACGCCTTATTTATGTGATCGAACTCCGAAAGCATTCATTGTTTTTAATTCTGCAAGTTAAGTAATTGATTTATGAATGTGGGTACATAGTTGCATGCTGATGGCTTATTTGTTGCAGATCGAGAAGTTAACCCTTATTTTTGTGATCAGAGTTCGAAAGAATTCCATGATGTTTAATACTGTGAGTTTAGTAATCGATTTATGAATATGTGTACATAGTTTCCTGCTGATTACTTATTGTTGCAGATCAAGAAGTTAACCCCTTATTTCTGTGATCGGAGTGCGAAAGCATTCATTGATTTTAATTCTGCAAGTCTAAATGCTTCAGGAATATGTGTCTGTAATTGCCTACTACTTGCCTGGTGGTTATTAGGTTTTCTCATGTGAAGCATGCACATGCCTCGGACTAGTGTTGGGTACAACAAGAATGTACTAGCAATTATCTGAAGAATACCTGTGCTCTTGAATAATTTTGGTATCTTAAGAATATGCTAGGAGGAACCTTGCAACTAAGAAAAGAGCAATTGGAAGGTATATCTCAGTGGAGAATTTAGGCAAAGGATGTGCCTTGAACTTTTAAAAAACTACACTGAATAAATTAATATAACACAATCTTTGGTGGACGTAGCCTCGGGGATGAGGTGAACCCCGTACTCTGGTGTCTCTTTCATGTTTGCGCCTCACGTTTTTTATCTTCAGTGTCTCTGTGTGTTGTCTAAATGTTTACTTCCTTAATGTTATTCTGTACATATGATCATATTCTGCAAATGGACTGTAATGCTGTAAATGATAGTCGAAGAATTGTTGTTGTATCATAATGTCATCTATTGAGTGGCTTTCTTTTAGTATTTTAGCATGTGCAAAAAAAAACTAAATCATAAATAGGATATGGCAATTTGAGAAGGGGGTTGATCCCTGCTAGTAGGGCTTATGCTGATTAGAGGATAAATATAAATAATATCTATCTTAGGGCTGATACTTCACTAAGGCCATCTATTACAAGTATTAGACTAACATTCTTCTTGGATTTTTCTGTACATGTGATCCTGTGGTTGCAGACGGAAGGTAATACTGTAAAGATAATAAAAGTGTCCCTGTTAACTTACTATTTTGTGGATTTCTTAACAAGTCATTTTTCGGCGCATTATGAAGATGACATGTTGTGAATTACTCTAAAAAGGAATTCTTAAATGATTTTTTTTCTTTCCTGCAAATGGTTCTGACATATTAGATATGAAATCTCCTGTAAAGTTTTGCCGCTAACAGGTTGGACCCATTTGTAGTACTAAAAATGAAATTTTTTCCTTTTTCCGCACTTATTAGCAACAAAGGGCTAAGAGGGACATTACAGGTATTAATAGATCGAGGGAATTGTTGGTAGTCGCCTGCATTCTCCTCCTCTATCAGCGCCTAAGCATGCCCTAAAATGCCTCCTCCATCCGAGCTGGGCTTGTTCAGGAAATTTAAGAACTAATGGTTCAACATCCCCTAACACAATCATGGAAAGTAAATAAAAGGCCTTCATAAATTTAATAACCATTCCCAACATTATTGTCTTTTCCTTAATCAAAGGAAACTTAATGATGAGTATGATAAGTCAATCGGTGACTAAAATATCCTGTAACAGCTCCTAAACTCATGGCTGATACAGAGGATAGAATCGTATTCCATTTAATATGGGTATTCATTTTTATAATTGTTAGCCTTTGTTTATTTTATACAAATACATGTCTCTTAATTCATTGGATTGTTTTCTCCTTGGTTCTTTCTTAATCCCTCGACCCTCTTATCAAGGTTACTAGGATTGAGTGTTCTGCTAGGGCATCGTGAGTTGGGATAAGTTTCTTTTTATCCATGGTGGGTTTAGTTAGCCCTCTGTTAAGTTGCGACATTGCATTTCCATCTTCTAAGTATTTTCACTTAGGTGGTTAAATTTTTTTTTATAAGCCACAAGGTGTTGTCTTGGTGGGGCGTTTCCCTTGAGCTCCTCACCATGACAAGAACATTAATATGCAAATTTACAAAATATTAGAGGGCATATGAGAGGGATATTACATCCTCTCCCCCTAAAATTAACACCGTCCTCGGTGTTCTCGTTATTCAATAACTTTTCCTTTCCTTTTGAGTTGTCCCTGTTTGCTTGTATTTCCTGTCATGATCCTGCATTTAAAATCATACATATGCATGCATACTAGCATCAAAATGTAAAACTCAGAAATAAAATTTTCATAACATATCAGTTCTATTGGCAATAACATATAGGTACCAGTTTACCTGTACTGCACATACCTTTTCCTGGCATTGTTCTCTTCTTTGGATGTCCTCCATCCCAGCACACCAAGTGCTAACAGTACTTCAAGTGCCAATTCAAGCCACCCAACACAAGGACGATACCAACCCTTCGTGTATCTCCTTTGTTCTATTCAGGGTGCTTTATCATTATTCTTTTCTCAGGATGTTCTTCCATCCCAGCACTCCAAGTGCTAACAGTACTTCCAGTACCAACTCAAGCCACCCAACACAAGGACGATACCCTATACCCCTCTGTAGGATTATCTCTTTTTTGTGCTCTTCAGGGTGCTTCACCAAGCTGAGGTACTCCGTTCTCGCACACCTCCACAGCGCCTAGAGGTTATTCTCTTCACAGAGTCCCCCACTCATGTGATATTCCTCTAATGTGTGCGGAACGAGTCTTAACCAAATGTCTTACATCTAGGTGTCCCCATAATGCATAATGGTCCCTCGCTGGCCCGAGGGAAAACAAGGTAGCTTTCAACCACTACCTCCATCACCACTCCCTCATGGTGACAACTTTATAAACATAAGATTTAACTCATCATAGTCCTGGAGCTTTAGCCTTTTCTCATGGCCACAATTTCCCATGCGTGCAAGCACTCTATGGGTGTTAGTTTATCATTTTATTAATTCGAAGAACATCAATTTTTTTTGCATAAGTCATGCCTTACTTCATTTTCCATTCATCCGATAAGAGCCTTTTATCACCAGAATTGACAAGAAGGCATTTACAAGAAGCCACAAAATATTTTCAATTTCTTATACCAACACCATTTGCAAGAAAACACATAAAACCTAATAATTTTGACAATGCAACCACTCATTAACTTCAATTTATTAGAACAGAAAAATTCACTCACTGTTGCAATTTTATATATACTACATCTGAACTTTTAAAGTGCTTGTCAATGCCATAAGACCAACATCCAAAATCTTTTAGCAATTCTAAACAAAGTAAATTGCCTACAATTAGTCTCACCACAACAAGGTCAGAAAATCCCAATCGAAAAGACCAATTAAACAACTATCTTAGTTAAATTGTCCCTTCTACAATATACATAGTTAAAATAATTTCAACCACCAAGATGGGCATCCTGCTGATAAATAATCAAAACAAAACCTGAGATAATCATGGACATCACCAGCTGTAAGAAAACTCCACAGTAGAGCTGTCCCCGTGAAGTTGGTGTTTGGAAATGTTATTTGGATATTTCCTACCATGCCATCGTAATGGTTGGCGTGCTTAGCTATTCAAACCTCCTTCAACTATGAGCAATTCGGGGAGCCATACAGAAACATACTCTTGCAACACTTTGTTGGTTGTGTCTATTTTGAAAAAGCGGTGATAGAACTTTCTGCATCCTTTGATTGCAATGCAATTGCAAATCCAAATCAGAGTATAAGCCCCTAACAACAAACCCTCGAGTCACCCATTTCGTTAAAAGACAAGGCAAGGATCCAAAAAATAAATTTGTATTGAATAGACTAGATAATTCAGATAATACTTCCAAGGGGAGATCTACCCCATATAACCAAACATATACGGATCTTCTTCTGCGAACCAAGAAGAAAAGGGAGGAGCAATCCTGATATCAGAACTATAACAGGATACCATTGAAGCATTTACGCATAATTATCGAACATGATCGAAACCCCTAACACCAGATGATTACTTTAGAAAAACACAAATCGCTTGCAGATCTAAACCCTCAAAACTAGATGTCCAAATATGTCGCTAATCTTTTTATAAACCCAGACCAACTGCAACCCAACTGAATTACAAGTATCTCTTAAATATAATACCTAAACAAAATGCCCTGGATTGCTGAATAGGCCAAAAAACTCTTTGAACAAATAAAGTGAGCTTCCATTAAAATATGACAACAATTAAATGTAAATATTTAACGAAAATCAATAAAGATCCAACTCGGCATAACTTTGACTGTGAACCAAAATAGATTGATGTAGAGTTTTTAACTATAAATAGAAATGGGACTGCATCACGGAATTCATAAACCTAATGAAGATATTACCTAGAGAACCCCAATTCATTCTTTTTACTGCGACTTCTTACACGTTTTACCAGATCTAGAACCATGTAAGTTTTTCTTTTCTAGATTCTGATCAAAACTAAAGGGAGAGAGTTATAATTTGCAAATACAATACATATACACATACATAATACATGTCCAATAAATATAATCTAAGAGGTGCTAACTTCAGATCTGAACATCTGGTAATGCTGGCAACAAGGCGTTATCTTCAAATCATTTTAAACATAGCATCTGAATAATTATGGCAGGTATAAGCAACATAAATAGGGAGCCAACTTTTGAGATGTGTGCATGTGAAATAAATCTACAAGAAAAATAATTATCTATCCAATGTGCATAGGCGGTTCACATATCATACATGAGATCTAAATATGGACACAATCAATAGGAAAAGGAATCCAATTCCATGCAAATGCCCAGAGGCAAATATTCATGAGATGTAAGTCTTGGCACACAGAAAGATGCAAGTAATATCTATGCAATTTAATTTTCTTTGTTGTTCCAGATATGGCTTTCCTACATTTCTTCTAATTTGATAAGCCAACAACATAATTATGAAAGCAAGGGCAAAGTATAGAGTTGCAATATCCAAGGTATCCATATCATAAGAATTATTTTAAAGTGCCAATACTAAAGTAGTTACAAGTGGGATCAAAATGAGATCAAGGCCCGCTACCGGAAAAGTCAGAGCGTGAAGATCTACTAGGTTAAAAGTAATGTTCCATAATATTTAAGCAGCAGTATAAGTACCTTCAGGTTAGGCTGTTGTTGATTCGGTTGATCAAGATGATGAACTTTCATTAGTCGTTTGTGAGCTTAACTGGGTACACACGGAATTCAAAAGAAAAGTTTTTTTTTATATATCTAGTAGTATATTCCCAAGAAGAGTTAGTTTCCAAAAATGAATCTAGATCCCTACTGCAAATCCTTTCTTTATATGCAAGAGTATTAACAGGTATTTCAACACATTCATCCAAAAACCAATTAAAATATTTCAAAACAAGTTATGATATATAACTTGGAATATGCATAACCTTTTTACTTCGATTTCTACCTCATCTTCCTGCGCTTCCTCTTTAGATGCCTCATACGCTTCTTCTTCCACTTAGCCCTCATCTTCAAACCGTAAAGAGTTTCTTCTCGACGCACACAGCTCCTCCCTTCTGCGGACTTCCCCTGCACAACTTAATAAACATGTGTATTCGTTACACTTAAGGTACCTGGATTAGATGAACAGTGCGAACTTGTCGATTTTCTGGGACACAGAGAATCATTCAATGGTTAGTTAAAATGGAACATGCTGGAGCGTTTTTGAGCCCAATAGGCCCGAGTGTTTTAACCTTGCTCTGATACCATATGTAATATACCCCTCATACCTTAAAGCTACCAACCATTCAAGAAGTCTGCAAGATAAGAAGTTTAGTAATATTTTCACCAATTAAAACATTTATATTGCATTCATAACAGCATCCTCATGTAAAAGAAATAAGCATGCACAACATAATAATAATACAAGAATGAGACAACCATATTTACGTGGTTCACCTTGTCCACGAGGCTACATCCACCAAATTATTGGTTCAGGAATAGAGTGCTTACAACAATCACGGCTCATTCATGGCCGATTTTTTCATATCTCAAGGCTCTTCGTAGAGAGACACTTGTAACTCACCAGTCCTATTTTAGGACCCTTACATTTAGCTCAAAGAAGAAATCATTAACATCCCCTTTGGCCTTGGTGAACCTTGAATTTGCTACAACATTTAAGTACCCTAAAAGGTGGGTGTCTTGAAAACTTGCCTTATATTCAGACAAGTAAAGACAAGTAAAAACTAGGTTTATTATTCTGTTAACCCATTAAGGATACCTTTACTCCCTAAGTACTCATTATGTACCTTTTATATTATTTTTGCAATAAGCTCATATACTACAGTTTATGTCCCATTTCCATGTTTCCTATTAACAAAGCTATTCACCATATCTAAGTATCTTCTATAGATGTCATTTATAATTCGTATGCACTATATTATCTTTTAAACAACCACGTGCACCAAGAAGTCCTATACATCATTTCTTCTTCGGATCCAGTATAAACCTCAGGTCTACAAATACTCAGATTCTATAATTTTTTGAACAAAATATATTTACCCGGATCGCAGCCATACGACACTAGCTAAAGAATAATGCAAAACCGCATTCCTAACCTTCTGAGGTAGAATTGTGCACATAAGTCCTACCTATACTGTTCCTGATTAAAATGTCGTTTATTGGCTCTATACTCATGAGGACACATACGATTTAGGGAACGATATTATACCCTATGCATACTGTCACAGAACGGTTTCCATACACATACAAGTCATGAAAAACAAACCCAACTCTCGTAGGCGCAATGCAACTTTGTTAATCGTGTACTGCACCTAGGATTTTAATGTACATAAAAAGGGGCCGTGCGCATACCCTAAATAAGCAGCTGTAAAAATATTGCTGTTGGTTTCTCCAAAACAAGGCACGTAAAGATTCATAGGTTTCCGGATCCAAAGGTATATATAAAGGCATGAGAAAAACACCGCCTTGGAGCTCAGGAAAATTCGCTACTTAGATCCCTTAAGATCTACATAATATAACGTATGTGAAAGAACACATTTAAACTTCAACAAACTACGACTGGAGTTGCATCCTGGTCTACTTACATAACATTCAATAAAGGTAAAATGCAGGCATGGAGCTAAGCCACTACTAGGTTCAAATCCGACCCATAACCCTAAGGCGTACGTGAAAAACACGGTTGGATTTGTTTACAATTACTGGGAGCAATTCGCTGGGCGGATCTGTTAACAAAAGCAGAAAAAGTTCAAGTGCGACCTCAATAGGCATACTTATTAAAAAAACATGCAGAAGATGGTAATGTTTCAATGAGTAGATCCATTCCGACAATGACAGACGTTGGCAGCAATACATCAATGTCCTTAAAAAAAATATTTACTTTGCAAAGCATCTGATCCAAGCGGAATCGTGGGCAACATTTAAACCCTGAGCGAATCCCGGCTATAATGTGTTTACCAGAATCAAAGGACACCATGAGCCAAAGATTTAATAAAAGATAAGGTTCAAGCAACAGATCGATCTCTGAAATCAGGGCACAGAGATTTTAAATAACGGTGATACCCATACTACAGATTGATCTTGAAATAATAACCTTTACCAGACTGAGTTCGGGTACACACATAACCAAACCACCAAATCAATAGCGTTTTATCAAAGCTATCACGCGATTCCCGGATATTATAACCAGCATAATGAGACAGCGTCTAGACAAGGAATCGACCCAAGATATAAAGCATATGCCCGCATCACAAGACAGCGCTTCATAAGCAGAAATTTTAAACTAAATCTTTCAATTTTCTTATGAAGTCGTGGCATCAAAAACAACGTTACCCAAAAAAAAGATTAGACCCAAAGGGAGAGCAGGCAGAAATTTCAACCATGGAGACCTGGATCTCAAACTGCTAGAACCCTTCAATCAGGTGCAGATAAATTAAACAAAACAAGAGAAAATGCATACCATAAGTAAATCCCCAAATGGTAGGCGCCTCTTCTTCTATTCAGAACATAGACAACCCTCAAAGGAAGGCTTGTTCTCCCCTTTTCTCCAAGATTTCACCCCAGCAAAAGTCAATTCACTACGGATATTAATATATGGAGGGAATTGTTGGTAGTCTCCTGCATTCTCCTTCTCTATCAGCGCCTAAGCATTCCCTAAAATGCCTCCTCCATCCGAGCTGGGCTTGTTCAGGCAATTTAAGAACTGATGGTTCAACATCCCCTAACACAATCGTGGAAAGTAAATAAAAGGCCTTCATAAATTTAATAATCGTTCCCAACATTATTGTATTTTCTTTAATCAAAGGAAACTTAATGATGAGTATGATAAGTCAGTCAATGACTAAAATATCCTGTAACGGCTCCTAAACTCATGGCTGATACAGAGGATAGAATAGTATTCCATTTAATATGGGTATTCATTTTTATAACGGTTATCCATATGTAATAAGGTATATATATATATATATATATACGTGTAAGCAATTGCCTCAATTATATACAATATATAAATATCTTTACTATATGGCGTTCCACCTCCATACCTCTATTATAATTTATTTCATATATGTATATATTTTCTCTGCTTTTGCATATATCAAGCCTTTGTTTATTTTATACAAATACATGTCTCTTAATTCATTGGATTGTTTTCTCCTTGGTTCTTTCTTAATCCCTCGACCTTCTTGTCAAGGTTACTAGGATTGAGTGTTCTGCTACGGCGTCTTGAGTCGGGATAAGTTTATTTTTATCCATGGTGGGTTTAGTTAGCCCTCTCTTAAGTTGCAACATTGCATTTTAATCTTCTAGGTATTTTCACTTAGGTGGTTAAATTTTTTTTTATAAGCCACAAGGTGTTATCTTGGTGGGGCCTTGGCTTTGAGATCCTTACCGAGACAAGTACATTAATATGCGAATTTACAAAATATTAGAGGGCATAATGAAGCTCCTTTGTTTAACTATTTATCTATGATGAAGTATTCATATTTAGGCATAGGAATTCAACAAAAAGTGCATTGTAACTTGAATTGTAAATGAAAACATCTTATAGGACCTAAATTCTAGTAATTGATATCCATCAAAATTTAAATTACAACAATATCGATGTAGTGCTACTAAGTGAGAATAGTCTTAAGTATTAAATATGATTTATCTATAATCGTTATGAAAAAATCATAGGCATATGAGAACATATGAGAACATTTAAGTGTAACATAGAATTTGGGCATGCTTGACTATGAATATTAAATCTTGAATAAAAACATAGTAGACAACTATAGACATATTAAAATAATAATATGCTAAATTTGATGGATTTCCAAAATAACTTTTCCTTGACACCTACCTTTGGGAAGAAGTTTAGGGAATATTTTTAGTGAGATGAATATTCATTGGATATTCTTTGTGGAACATGCCCTAAGGGGAGGAACAAGAGAGTGTAGAGTTTTGTAGCTAAGGTCCCAAGTCTTAGGAGGTATCTACTCTACCAAAATCAAACAAGATTGGACATCGCCTCATCACTTTTAATACAAACCATGTGGAATGTAAGACCACAACAAGATTGGAACCTGAACGAGTGGAACATAGAATACCACAAGAGGCACATTGCAATGATTGGATGCCAACTTTTCTCAATTCCAAAATTAGTAAAATAAAGCACCTCCCCATGCCCCAGATTCTAGCGAACCTTTTTAGTGAGAATAGAACCCTAGTAAATAGTTATGCTCTCACCACACCATAATGAACAAATGTCCATTGGAAAAGATTCATATGTTTTGTGGGAATGTGTCCCCACCTTTAAATCCTAGATACACGATGATCCAATGTTTCAGAGACCTAGGAAGTCCTTGTAAATGTTTCAAATGTTGGAGAGACCCCATTGGGGACTGTGGAACAATAGTGGGAGCATCCCCACATTCGGATTGAAATTTTAGGGGACTATCCCCATGTCCTAAAATTTTCAGAGAATCCTAGACATCTCCCATGCAGTAGTTTTCTGGTTAGGTTAAAAATTGGGCAATTTTTCTTCTTCTTTCAAATGTCACTTGTAGCATGGGTCATATTCATCTATGAATATACTATCTAGTGAAACATTGATTGAATCCACCTCTAACAAGCATGAATGTTCTGCCATTATGATTTAGTCCCTTTTATTAATTTCAAATCCATCTTTAGCATATACCAAACCATGACCATTAGTATTAAGGGAAGAATTGTAGGTTGAATTGCCTCACACAATTCCTTGAAATACTCCAGGTTGTGGGTCGTAAACATTACACTTTATTATCACGTAAGCATTATAATGTCCAAAATGTGGTATTAATTTGATGGTTGGAACAATTTGGAATTGTTTTTTTTTAGAGAAATGGATTATTTATGTCATGCTACCAAAACTTGCACTTCACTTCATTTGTCTATGGGAATCATTTTAGACATAGGCACTACTACAAAAACCTTGGGAAACCCTACGGAAAATGTTTCCCATTAGTTTAATGTATAGAAACTTCTAGTAGTAATCTATGTGATATTTCCATATGGTGATATTTTAATATCATAATTGGACTATATACTTGGAAGTGGATAGCATTAATGAACTGCGAAGATACTTTCATACCTTATTGTTTTCTTATGATAATTTCCTTCGATGAAGAGTATTCAATTGTATATACTTTCATACCTTAGTGTTTTCTTATGATAATTTCCTTCAATGCAGACTATTCAATTCTATACAACAACTAATGGTGTATATTGTGCAACATGAGTAATGAATATAAATCATAACTTTCTTAATTGACATAAAACAACATGACTTCATTTCATTACATCGGAAATTTTTTTAATGTAGAAATACACTATCACACTTGTAGTTAGAGTATTGTCAAGTTTACCTACAATTTAGTATTATGAATTTAATATTTGATTATTCAGTATTTGTGACTCTTGATGTCACAAATTCAGCTATTAAGTTCACTAATGAGTTCCTTATAATATTTATGAATGATGCGAGGTTTATCCAACTTGTGCTTATTTGTGTGTTGGATACTTACAATTGTAGAACAATCAAACTTAATTATGAAAACATATTATCTCTTAATGAAATTATTTTAGCTTCTAAATTGTGAAATGAAATTATTTTAGCTTCTAAATTGTTGAAAAATAGATATGTTATTTTTCTTCATTTATAATAAATAAGATTTAATATTAATTCCTTAAAAATTTAGGACATGGATTACTAATTTTTAAAATGAATTTTATATTTTATGTCATTTTTCTCAAGTCATTATCCAAGCTTGTTTAAGGGGTATTCTTGTTCTCAAGATTAGATGGATTAGAAAATTTTGACATAGTCTAATATTTCTAATAATATTGGTGAACATAATGCTTAGAGGCTTAGGATTGCTCGTTTGGTATTGAAGAAATCTGTCTAATTTT
Organism: Pseudotsuga menziesii; assembly: GCA_001517045.1. Classification (NCBI taxonomy): domain Eukaryota; kingdom Viridiplantae; phylum Streptophyta; class Pinopsida; order Pinales; family Pinaceae; genus Pseudotsuga; species Pseudotsuga menziesii. Next base: position 8,294 of record LPNX010547603.1, on the reverse strand, counting down.
AAACATTAGTGTATAGGTTTAGACTTTTTTTTAACAAAGCAGCCATTATTTTATTGTGGTGTTCTCAATCAATGTTTGTTTTTCATGTACATTATTTTAAGCCCTCATTACACAGGATATGATCAGGTATATAATTTTGATATTTCTGAGAAAATATAGTCTCTTTTCTTTCATCTCTTTTTTTGAGCTAAAAGTATAGACAATGAGAAACCATATTATTATATGATATTCAGTATTATAATCAAATTGATTTTGAGAAAAACAAAGTGCAGGGTGGTACTCATTTATGTTTTGGTTCTGAAATGTTATCTTTTTTTATATATATATGAGGCTTGTCTACACCTGTTTCTTTAATACAATACACCTGTTTCTTTAATACAATGCCATCCATATATATAGAAAAGACAAATTACACGCATTAAAATATAAAAGAGTTTATATTCTTATAAAAATATAAAAATTAATAGAAAAGACAAATTGCTAGCATTAAAATATTGAAATTGTTATATTCTTATAAAAATTAATTAGTATACAAATTTGTTCTTAATGGCCAATCTTATTTTGGAGATTGTTAATTTTTATTTATAAATATGTAACTATATAATGTTTTTCCATATAGGCATAGTAACTGAAATGCAGACTAGTTCAGAGAACCCTGATGAACATTATATTAAAATAACATTTCAGAAAAACTCCTCTGGTTAATCTCATATACTTTCTCAAATATACACAATTTCCTAGTTAAGAGAACGCTGATGAACATTAAATTAAAATAACATTTCAGAAAAACTCCTCTGGTTAATCTCATATACTTTCTCAAATATACACAATTTCCTAGTTAAGAGAACGCTGATGAACATTAAATTAAAATAACATTTCAGAAAAACTCCTCTGGTTAATCTCATATACTTTCTCAAACATACTCAATTTCCCAAAAATATATAAGGCTAGTTATTTCACGCAACCAATAAATATCTCTTGCCATTTAGTAGTCTGGTGTTTGAACACAGATGTATAATTGGCATTTGGTACCATGAATTTATTTTTTATCATTCAGAATTTCAGAGCAAACCGTTTTATCACTGTGAAAGCTTTGGTATATCATTTGAGAAAGGTAAAGAACCATTTAAGTTGGCCTATAAATTGGTAATTAGTTACAGTATTTCAATGGACTTGTAACTCTGATTTTCATGGCTTTCAATCAGTATAAAGAACACCCCCCAACAGCCCCACATTCTACCTTTATATACCGCCCGCATATCCCCTCTCTGCCGGATGACTGGCTCACATATACATTTCTTATCCGGCTCCACCTCCTCATAAGGATCAAATAAATTACTCCGCATCAATGCACTTAATTCCTCATATTGCGGTTGAAGACCAACGGTGGGCAGAATCGTAACGGCAACTAAATTAAAGAATGGGAAGGTGGGTGGACAACAGACATGGAGACCGAAGAGGCTTTGATTAGATTTTATTCTCGAAACTCAAGAGTAGTCTGGGAAAGCAAGTTGATTGATCGGACTCTACTGAGGAGTATCCTGTGGAGGCCAGTTTATTCGATTGATTGATTCGATTGATTGATAACATATTCTGGGAGAGAAGTAAAGATCAAATAGATTGTGTAACTTTATATTCGAATTTATGACAATGCAATACAGACAACACAAAGAAATCTGACTTACTTGCTGGATAGAACCTACCCTCATTTAATTACTTGATATATCTTTTCGCGCGAAGACAATTTTTCATTCCAGTAAATAAATGCAGGAGCTAGTTTAGGTATTATGAATCATTCTTATAGATACTTGCTGACAACCTTGTCATGAATTAAGTTTAGAACTCAAAGAGAAACCACATACAGATATTCTCTAACCATATAATGGCTATGAAGAGCTATTTTAGGTATTATGAATCATTCTTATTGATATTTGCTAACAAACTTGTCATGAATTAAGTTTAGAGTTCAAAAAATTACAGAGCAACCACATACAGAAATTCTGTAACCATATAATGGCTATGGCGAACTACATTTCATTAGCCAAATGATTTCCATGAGCTTCCAAGCAATGTAAGAAATACCACAATAATCTACCTGATAACATATTGTTTAACCTAGGAATTCGACACTAACTATGTGAGCCAAAAAATAAAAAGTAACTGCAACAATAAAAGATGGGATAGAATCACCGATGATAATGGAAGTAAATGGGCTGGTGAGATTGGCCTCGTCCATTTTCGAAAACACAAAAACAACAGGTTGACAGGGCCCATCTGTGTAAGGATTTACTCAAAGAATATCGATCTGGTGGCTTCAACAAAACTTCTTGCGGTGCATTAATGCCACAGCTTCGTGAATCTACCGTACTGGGAAGTCTGGTGTTATTATTGTAGACATCCCTCCCAAATGATCTTCCTCTACTCAATCTTCTGCTGCTGATAATATATTACAGTTATGACATATTTGATCATCACTCTTCCTTCGGATAACAGCTCGTAAATGCAAGGTATAAGCCCTTCCATTGATACCGGTTGGTCCTAAGCTATCACTGATTGCTCATGATTAAACACTGAAACGGTGGAAAGAACAAAGGGAATTATAGACGGTCTGAGATCCAAGGGAATTTGCGAGTCTAGCAATATTGATTAGAATCAATATGGATGAGAATGAGCACGGGTATGATGTAATTTGGTATATAGCGGATGCAAAGAAATGACAGAAGACTCGTAACTCGTAATTCGGTATGTGCTGTTCACCTACTTATTTATCCTACCGAGCCAGGCAGTGAGCTCACTATAAGCCCTAACCAAAACGCTGCCAACCCGCCCAATCCGGTAGACGAATTCTTGTTCTTGCAATCACAACGTGGTCAAACATTGTAATATTGCTGGCAAGGTCAATAGAGGTAAAAAATGAGGTACATGAGATCCTCTCGGGAATATTGAAGCGGCAAGTCTCTGCCCAACACTGCGCAAAAACGGCAAGGCCTCTCGGGAATATTGAAGCGACAAGTCTCTGCCCAACACTGCGCAAAAACGGCAAGGCTTAGAGTGACCCGCCGAGGCATTCAATATCTACCTCTCAGGCGCTGTATGAGCTGTATGGGGATATGCATCCTTAGGTTGAAAGTTAAATTAAATATAACGGTGTAAAACCCTGCAGCATTAAATGTAAATTGGGATATTGAATGCAAGGTTTAAAAGGAGCTTTTTATTTGTGCGATAGACATTCTTTTTATACACCGCAATGCACGTCGATTACATCAATGGTCATAATCTTGATGAAACCTGCAATATCAGTATATCATCATTCATGGTTAATCCTTGGTTTATGAAAACTCAAAATTGATGAAACCTGCAATATCAGTATATCATCATTCATGGTTAATCCTTGGTTTATGAAAACTCAAAATGCATCACCAAATAAGACATTACCCATACTTAACCTTATTAATTAAGTTATTGAATTATTAACAGCCAATTCCAGCTGATAGTATCCCTAGCATATCTTGCAATATTAGCATAACACATTTTACAACATTCATCAATTATTCTCAACATCTATATTTTCAGACATCCTTACTCGTCTATGTTCAGGTCTTTGTTGGTGAAGGGATATTCTAACTTTATTCCATATTCATGAATGGTGATGCTAGGGACACGAACCTTCCAATATCATTAGTAAATTAAAGTAAAACATAATTTCATGTCTCGGCTACTAATGTCCTATCGTACAACTTTTCAGCTCATCCAAATGGGAGCCTTTTCATAGGTGCACTCTTTCTACACAACCAATAACATTAGGTACAACACACCATGCTTTTTACCTTAACTGAATTGTAGGCCAAGTCCATAAGCCGTCTCCTTCCCTTTTGAAGAAATTCTGTAAGGAATGAAAAAGGTCAATAATACCAATGAATATGTATAAATAGCTGCATAACCCAAATCTTTGCATACTAATAATTACATTCAAAGGATACATTACAAGAGTGGTGTTAATGTAACTAACTTGAACTATTTTCCCAACTATTCTGAAAATCAAGTCCTACCCTTACTTAGCATCTATTTAGTATGCTAAGGATTTTCAACATTCACAAGTTAGCTAGCAACTTTTGACCAGTATGTTCATAGCTATTGTTATACTCAATTTTTTTTTGAAATTAAATTTACTCCTCTAATCATTCACTTATTGTGTGCAACAACAAACCATTTCTATGTTTATTAGTTGACGATAGCGAGACTAGATTAATAATATCAAAACATAATTCTTCCTTACGACATATGCAATCATAGCTATTTTGACTAGCATGTGATCATGTGATTAAAGGAAATTTCGTGTTCCCAGCTTTCATGAAAGGGGTGTTTCACATTAAAAAAATTTTATTTAATGGGAGCATTAATACCTCTAGCATTTTTTATACAATTTGTATTTGTACAATCTTGAGCATATAATATAAGCCGTTTAGCATAGCTACTATTTTAGTGTCACTTACCTTTGCTTAAACCATTTTACTAAAGTTGCGGCAAATCTTGTAGAGTGTCAAGGCAATACGAGAACTCCTAAATGGTCAACTTATTAAGTTCTCTTTAACCACTCCCTTGATATCTTCAAGGGATGTCTCCCTAAGCCCTCTAGACCTAAGTGACTACATTATATATCCAACATAACTTGATACTCTAGTCTTAATGCATGTATAGACCATTTCGAAGATTCTATAACTAAATTGCTTAGACTCATCATTCTTAAAATGATATAGTTACTATATTCAGGTACCTTAATAGAAACTTTCCAAAACTTTATAAAGTAAATTCTCACATATCCAATTATCGAAGCTATGTTTTTCAAAAATTCATTATAATTAGACAAATGTTATCTTCTTGGTGACCTTCCATAATAAACCAGGAATCATACAGACTCCAAATGTTACTTTTCCACTAAGGATTCCACCAAACCCCATGTGATGCTCTTTCTTGAAATCATACGCACGTGCTCACAAATTATTGCCCAAAATAAGTTGCATCATACTCTCATAAAATAAACTATATGATGACCAATTCCTATTTGTATGTAACATAATATACCTGTGTATCATATCAATGCTTCTATTCCCTCTTCAAATATCCTTTGTTGATGTTTTAATATTATACCCTTAATCTTACTAAAATAATTTCATTTGGTACTTTACTCATTAATATATATGTAAATCAACATGAGTACAATTTGCATAAATATGTTGCATCAGGCCTAATACTGTCTTCACTTTCCCATTCACTAATCAAACTTATAACCTTTCCTATATTTTAGTTCATGCAACTAACTCCATGCATTGCACATAATCATGAGAACACCTGTGCAAACCAGTTCAATGATCTCAACATTAAATGATTTTTCTTTTTATAACATGTGTACAGATAAGTAAATATAAGATCTCATATTCAAATCATATAGTTCACAACATACCTCTATGTCAATGAGTCCGTTAGGTCCGAGCGTCGTAAACTTTGCTCTGATACCATATGTAGTGTCCCTCTTAGCCCGTGATGCTAATATGTGCGGAAAAAATAGGGTAAATTTTTTGTTTCGTTATTACTACAAAGGGGTCCAACTTGTTAGTGACAAACTTTACAAGAAATTTCACATCAAATATGTCAAAAACCATGTGCATTGTAAAACAAATTCCGTTTAATGTAATTCCCAACATGTCATCATCATAGTGCCCTCAAAATGACTTACTATGCATAACATAAAATAGTAAGTTAACAGTAACGTTTTTTATTATATTTTTATAGTATTACCTTCCATTTGCACTACATGATCGCATGTACAAAAGTTACAATGAAGAAAGTAAAACATTCAGACACTTCACATAAAGACACCAATACTTGAGTGAATATAAACATCATGAGGCACAACATGAAAAGACACCGAAGTTCGTGGTTCACGCCAAACTCGGGGTTACATCCACCAAACGGTCGCAATATGCACACCATGCTTTCTTTTCATTTCTCATGGATTCCCTCTCTAGGAGTAAATCCTTAGTCTATACTAACAAAAACAGAGGTCCTTGTGAATCGCCAAGTAACAATCATTCTCATAATAAAATCAAGACTAAACATCTTTTACTTAATCCTTCTTAAGTAGTCATTAACCTGTCCATGATAGATCTTTAACTTTTCATGTTAATATAGAAGAAGGAGAAGGTTGATAACTAAGCACAATGAGGGTTAATAATTCAGCACAAACAACCACTAGTATTAGGGCTGATAATTTAAGTCATGAGAACGTTTGGGCTACCCTTTTAAAGATTTATGTTTTCAAAACCGAATGGATCATGTATAAGAGGTTTTCCAACACAGTAGCACACTTGCCCATATTTTATGAGCTGGATTTCGTAGATGCCAACGAATGAGTAGTAGTGCTCGAGTTCAAATGCAAAGACATGAATAACATTGGACACATAAAATCCATAAAATCACAAACAAACCAACTTAACATCAATAATATATCATTAATCGATAATCGTGCTCATGCCCATCCATTTTATAGACAACACGACGGTTATGGTCTCCTATAAGAAAATTGTATGCACCGTCCCAAATGCAGAGAGATAAGTAAAAATGACTGAACATCAATAAATACCAATAATTGATAATTGGGCTCATGCCCATCATATTTTTAATAGACAACAGAGCGTTACGGTCGTGTATGAAATCGTAAGCATAGCTTCAAACCAACTACGACCTAAATCATGCTCATCCCCTTCGTAAAAAGCCCATAGGAAGGAGTGGCCACCCATCCTTCATCTTCATGCGAATATAAGCTGAATCGAAACTCAGTTAAATCCTATATATATATATGTAATATATCTACCTCGGCTTTGAGTCTCGGCCCCTTTAATTCATTTAGCAAACAACCAAAGTTAAAATAGTTATATTATGAGATAACACACGTAGGCTTACCTCCAAAGAAAGCTTGCATACAGAGATGTCACGGTTGTACCACTAGAATCCTAGGTACTTTGAAGGTCACCTACACAAGGGAACGTCCCTCCACAAAATTCCTACTGCTAACTCACAAGGAGATCAATAGAATGTTTTAAGAGAATGAGGGCATTAACAGCTAACAGCCTTCCTTTATCTAGACATCAGCACTGTCTACAAGGCCCAAAACCCCAAAATGACATCGTTCGTGCTATGAAGCAGAGACATGAGTATTTTTGTAACTGCGTTTTGGTGCAGGCAACCATTCCCCTCACTGCGTTGTTCTCTGAATTAAGTGCATACCTTTCGCACTTACATGGAAGCATCCGACATAACCATCCCGGTGTCCCTTTTCCCCAAAAATCATTCCTCTTATCCCATAGTTAATAGACTAGCGAGTATTCCCTTCCTTTCAATATTTTTTCCCTTCTCTTTCCAAACGAATCGAATACAAGGTAAAAATCCTAGAGATACTTTTTACAGCCATCATGATTTGCCCCCTATCCATGCCTGTGAATCAGGCAATTATAATAACTGTTGAACGTTAGTAGTCAAACAATTCAGGGATTTTAGCATACTAAATGGCTGTGAGTCCCGGTAATCTTTTATAAATGGATGAAAATAAAAAATCAGGGAATGAGTTAATGCTATTCAACATCGCCCAGTAATTCACTAGCATAGCGTCCCCTTAGATAATCGATTCCAGCCAGCCATTAATAATGCCTCCACTATTTAAATGGTATAATCCAGGGAAGCTCAATTAATGTTGATAATTTTCCTCCACCAATCAAGGCATAGTGATATAAGGGATTTCAACTATGGCATGATGCATTGTTCATATGACCATTCACATGCCATCCGAGGTTGTACCTCATGTTTTTTTCCATTATCTTATTTTCATTAAGATTATGATTGTATCTCTATTATTAATATTGCATTTCATTGATGCCATTATTTATTATGTTATCGACGAACTATTTTGCAACGCTTGCAAAAATGAAATGGTGAGTTGTTTTTCTTTTACATTTTTCTCATATATGAAATTCCCCTCGTCACCGGTTATTGATGATAATATATGTATGTATATAGAATTTATTTTTCTATAACTTCCACTAATATCCTTATATAGGAGGAATTAGTTCACTGTAAGTGTTACAATATTGTATGTATTCTCTACATATAATATATGTACTTATGTGGTTTGCTTCACCATGTATTACATGTTCTACATACAATATATATCACAAAGATATACATGTCTCCAACATATATATACTATTCTCCAATATTAAATATATATGGTTCCACATATA
>LPNX010547596.1:151171-180984 GCA_001517045.1 Pseudotsuga menziesii | reverse complement strand
GTGAAGAAAGTCAGTCTGATTGGCATGCTAAGCAGTGTAAAACAAGGGAAGAAAGGTGATTGAAGGTGGTTAAAAAGGGACCAAATCTGGACTCAACAGATACATGTTTCATTTAGTGGTCTTGGAGAATTTACTCACAATGAACTATTCCAAGACCCTAAAACCTAATCCTATTGGTGCACCCTATAAAAGAAAAGAGTATAATTCATGTTATTATGCGTTGATTTTAATTTTCTTATTACTCAAAAGGGAAAATGATCGTGCAACTAATGGTGTTATGACGCAACAAGAAGTAAAATGCACACCTAACAATCAATGCAAATGCACCATGTTGAATGAAAAATGGGGTATGTTACTATGTGAAATGAAAATTTTTCCTTCAAATGAAAATGCAATCATTCCTATATGAAAATCTGAATAATACTTCTCCAAGCAATCCTAGTGCAAGTACCATACAAAATGCAAAATGCAATAATGCATAATGATGCAAAAAAAGCAAATATTTTTGTGTTTTTTGAATTAAAATGATATAATAAAGCAAAAGAATGACTCTACCACCCCTAGACTCTGCAAACACTATCAAACAACACCCATGCAAATAACTAAGGTAAAAGAGACCTAATGCACTAATCCCAAAACAAAAAATAGAAAATGCAATGACAAGAACATTTAAAAAAAATTCAAACTAAAAAGCGTCTCTGGTCAGAAAAAGAGGTGTATACAAACTCTAGAAGCATCCAAGGAAACTCAACAATCATCCAAAATCACCCAGCAACATTTAATATTCCCCACAAAGGCAAAACTCAGGGCATACGTGACTGTGTGTAGAAAACCCGCATATGTACGCAGATATTCTAGTAAAAACCGCATGTACACGCGACTGTGAAGACAAAACTCACATACAGGAAGAAAAAGAGATAAAAAAGAGGGAAAACAGACAAGCAGAGACAAAATTTATTCTACCAGACACTACCAGGCAAACATGCTCCTAGACCCGGCTCAGAAACAAAAAAATCAAATAAATTCAAGAACATTGAATGCCGATAAAAAACCTCAAAGGAAATGACTAGGAACTCCCCAGTATGGTCGCCGATTCTGTTACGGAGAAAAATTCCTATGGCTTGGGGTACCACAACAGACAGAGTAACCACAGAAATCAATCCTTTCCTATATGCAAGAGAAACCAAACATCTAACACTAAAGGATGTCGAAACATACCTTATTCCGAATGGTTGATGTAGATCCCCGTTGAGCTTTTCCATTCTTGCTTGTATTAACAATTTGCTCTCTCAACATTCAGCAAACAAGACAAGCATGCTATATAATCATGTTAGACCTACTCTAGAATATATAATCAATAACATATAAGCATTTAAAAGCATCCATGGATTCAATACTCATTTAAATACACATTATTGGACAGGAAAAGATATTTCTATTAATATAAATCAGAGATTACAATAGTGACAACCTCTGTCAGCACATCTATGAATCGGAGAAATTGAGTCCTCCACCACTTCAATCCTCCATCTCTTGATAGAAAGCTCATAAGCAAAGGAAATCTTGGGAAGAACATAAAGTGCTCCAAGGGACAAAGGGATGTAGACTCAAGTATAAGCTCCAGGAATAATGGACTATAGTTTTCTTGCTCTTCAATTCCTCCTCCTTTAATGTATCCAAAGGGTTCCTTATATAGTACTTCAATGGGGTAATGAAAAGTCAAATCTGAGTGATCTCAAGGCATATGGAAGGCGAAGAGACAAGTGACTCGGATCCACATCAAGGAAAACTCCAAAACTATTTGGCCTTTTGCACACATCCCGATGTACGTGGGTTTGAGGGTCAAATCCACATATATACGCAAGAATTGGTTTAAAAGTCACATATAGCAAATAATGCATGTTGTTAGGGATGATATTGGAAACATCAAAGGTACAAAAATGGTCCATGGGGTCTAAAGAGTCTGCAGAGGGACAGGGAAGGCCATAAAGGTGTGATCCACCATGTGTGGTAAAATCAGTTGTAACACATACACTAGTTTTTAGGTTGCATCCAAAGATTCCATGATATTTATAAAATTCTATGTTTATTTACAAACCATTGGAAACCTCCACTCGTTAATCTATGGAGGATGACCCACTTATGAAAAATTTAGAGAGATGTTGTGATCTATACAAGATGTTTCAGGGTGTCTTCCATAGCTCATTTGAAAAAAAAAGATTCATATAAAATGGGTTTTTGCAGTTTTTCATTTGGCTTCTTGGTTTGTGAGATATGCTTGTTTGAGGAAGCACATGTTTGTACACAATGCAACCTCACGTATGGAAACTTTGAACAAGTTCCAAAGGCTCCACCTAACATCTTAAAAGCTCTACCATATCTCATTGGAAAGGTATTTTCATTAGCTAAAATGGGTATTTAGTGGTTTTTCATTTGGATTTCCGGTTTGAGAGATATCATCAATTGAAGCAACATATGTCTGCAAAAATAGTGTGCGTGCGTCCCCTGAGCTTCATCAAACATGTTCTCATTCCTTGGGCTACCACAAATATAATATGTTATATTTATGGAAACATCTCTTAGAGATATCAAATGGGTCTTCAACGGAATTCAATTTCATCATCTGCATCAGAAGCTATGAATGGATTTGCAGCAAGACATCAATTGCACCAAAGATCATGAATTTTGCAAATTTTGGACTTTTATAAATCCTATTATAATAATGGTTATCGGTTGACCACACAAAACCCATGTTTTTGGGTCAACCACATAAAACCCATGGTTATGTAATCACAGTTATGGGTCAACCACACAAAACGCACGATTATGGTTATGGGTCAACCACACAAAACCCATGGTTAAGTGTCAACCAAACAAAACCCACAGTTATGGTTATAGTCCAACCACACAAAACTGATGGTTTTTTATTGTAATTGTGGTTAGGGGTCAGCCACACAAAAAACACGGTTAGGGTTCAACCACACAAAACCCATGGTTATGGGTTAGCCACACAAAACCCACGATTATAGGTCAACCACACAAAACCCATGGTTATGGGTTAGCCACATAAAACCCACGATTATGGGTCAACCACACAAAACCCGTGGTTAGGGTTCAACCACACAAAATGCATAGTCATGGTACCAGTTATGGGTCAAACACACAAAAGCCACGGTTATGAGTTAACCTCACAAAACCCTTCTCTTCATTGGCAATTGACACATTATAATCATGGGTCTATTTTTAGCATGAAATGATGGGGACAATCATTTTATAAAGGGGGGAGGGGGGGGAGAATGATCCAAATTTCATGGGGCATATGGTCTAAATTTGGATGCATATGTCATAAAGCATTAAATAGAGAGACCTCCCTCTCCCATCCATGGTATTTGACAACCCATGGTTTTGTTCCATGGTGTTGCTTCAAGACACATTGTACTTCTTCCATCCATGGTATTTGACAACCCATGGTTTTGGCCCATGGTATGGCCCCAAGGTACATAGTAATAATGTTATAAAAAGGATTTATGCCTTCTCAATAAAGCATTCAAGGATTTTTGGAATCCTACATTTGGTTTTATTATTTTGTGTTAATCTTTTTTATTTCTTGGTTAATCTGTTTTAAGTTATTGTTCTAAGAGTTGAGGCTCTCTAAGTGTCGCCTCCAATCTCATTTTTGGATCAAAAGATAGCATATTTGTAGGTTTACTCTCCTCTCTCGGCATTCGAGCCTCCCAGGTCTCATCCCCCAAGATCTAGATCACCAACAAGTAGTTTTGAGCCTTGCATCATTACAAAGCAACACATGGATACCTTACCTCAAGGTATGCCTTGAAGGACACATGCACCTATAGAACTGGTTCATACTGACCTATGTGGTCCAATGCAGATGTCGTTAATTAGTGAAAGTTATTATTTTCTTACATTCATTGATGATTTTAGTAGGAAAACATGGGTGTATTTCCTTCTTCAGAAGTCTGAAACTTTTGGCAAGCTCAAATAATTTAAGGCCTCTAGTTGAAAAATAGAGTGGTCATCAAATCAAAGTATTGAGATCAAATGGAGGGATAGAGTATAACTTAAAGAAATTTCATGATTACTAAAAATATCATGGAATCAAGAGGAAATTCACTACAATATATATATAGCTCAACAAAATGGTGTTGCAGAACGCAAGAATAGAACCATCATGAATATCGAAAGAATCATGTTAAAGGGAACAAACTTGTCCAATGAATTTTGAGGAGACGAAGTGGCTTGTGTTGTTCATGTGTTGAACAGATCTCCAATCAAAATTGTGAAGAATATAATACAACAGGAAGCATGGACAGGTATGATTTGTAGTGTTTCTCATTTCATAATATTTGGTTGCATTGCTTATGTTCATGTTCCTAAAAAACTAAGAAAAAATCTAGATGATGAGACTGAGAAATGTATCTTTCTTGTATATAGTGAAGAATCTAAATCTTATAAATTGTATAATCCTATGACCGAAAATGTTATCATCAGTACTCTAGATGTGTTGTTCAAAGAAGAAGAGTCATGGGATGGAACCATTTATAAGGTTGTGGGAGATGCAAACCCTATCCAAAATATGAATAAGAAGAAGAGAAGAATGAACAACATGGTCTAATAGCATAATCACTAGTAGCAATTACTCCACCAAGGACACCTAAAAATTCAGTTCGAGGTGAAACATTGAGATGAGAAGATCGATATACTCCTAGTCCGCAATGAGGTAATGAATTTGTTCACAATAATAGAAATAATACAAGATTAGAAGATATTTATGATGAAATGGATGCAAATACCAATTTTGATTTTATTGCTAGTCAACCTATGTTTTTTTAAGAGTAAGTAAAAGAAGAGCATTGGGTAAAAGATATGGACGAAGAGATAGATTCCATTCAAAGAAATGGCACATGTGGTCTTGTTGATATACCTGAATATAAGAAACCTATTGGTGTCAAGTGGGTCTATAAGACCAAACTCAATGAAAAATGTGAGATTGATATGTACAAGTAAAGGTTAGTAGCAAAATATTTCCCGCAACAACCAAGAATTGAATTTGGTCCATCCCCCCCAGTTGGGGGGTCAGGGGGCTATTGGGCCCCTGGTGGGGGTTCGAGGGTGAATCCATTGAAATAATTTTTTTGGATGTTTGTTGGACAACAATTTATGGGCCCATGGTATTAGGTGACCTGTGATATTTTCCCATGGTAATTGTTAACCCAAAAATCCCCCACATAGCTCTCTATGGCCTACACCACCCAAGGACACCATATCACAACCCCCATATCACTCCATCAGACCTTTCATTAAACCCCCACACCTCCAAAAGAGCCCAAGGATGAATAAAAGGGATAAAAACCCTAAAAAAGAGCCCAAAATAGCCCATTAGGTCCTAAATCCCTCAAAAAGGGGCTAAAACCCTAAAAGGGGCTAAAGTTAGGGCAGAAGGGGATAAAGGCCCAAAAAAAGGGGCTAAATCACTGACCAATGGATTAAAACCCTAAAATCCCTTGGAAAAACTATAAAAGGAGGGTGGGGGGTCACTCTCAAAACACCTCTCCCTTGCCTATTATTATGCTACCTATGGATGCTTTGAGACCTTTGCCTCTCAAACCACCCACATTCCCTCTCCTCCACATTCATTCCCATTTGAGCCATTTATCCCCCAACCAAGAGAGAGAGAGGCTTCCAGGAGCTAGGGCATGGTGGCCCATTACCCACTAAGAGAAGGTATATTTGTGTTTTTTGTGTTTACTTCTTAGTTATTTAGATTGCTTTGACTTCTAACCATTGTTTCTTGTAGGTTTTATTTAACATTGTTTGCAGGTTTCTCCATTGTAGATTAGGTTTGTTTTGCAGGGTTTAAGAAGGCGGAACCCTAACCCGTTTTCTGCAGAGGGGTTCACAAAGTTTCCACTTCTTCTTTTTTCTTTTGCTTATGATTTAGTTTAGTTCTAGTTTCTGTCACTAGATTAGATTAGCTTAGTTTAATTTACTGTTCTGTTTACTTGCACTTCCATTTCATTTTTCCTGTTTTCTAATAGTAGGAACCTACCCTTGTGCCCTATAGGCATAAGGGAGTCATTCCTGCTCCTACAATGAGCATAAATCCTCACTACAGCTTTGGCGACCATACCAGGTCGATCCCACAGGATCCCTGGTCCAAAATTTTCATTTTTAAGTTTTTAAAACTTTTTCCCTAGTTTTTCAGGAATCTTATGTTAAATCTATCTTAAATCCTGTTTATTTCCTATTTTAACCACTGCCGAAGCTTCTGCTAGACCAAACCAAGTTAGATTGACCCCAGTACCAGTTACTGTCGGCCAGATCTGACTCTGTCTCACCAAAAAACTCCATTTCGGAGCAGGGCACTCTTATCGAGGAAAAAGGTGAGACTAGGGCGCTCTTAATGAGAAAACAGGTGCACCTGGGGTGCACTTAATCCCTCGATAAGCGCGACTTTAGCCCAGAAACTTAGGTTGTAGTTGTTTTTGCATTCTATGTGACCCCCTCGCTCATTTCTGAAAAAATCTCGTGGTCGCCTCGCTAGATTTGGTTAGAAATGTGCGGCCTGTCACACAGAAGTTGAATTTAAGATTAATAGACAGTAATTTTCAGTTTCAGAGGACTATTAGTGCGGCCCAGCTGCCTCTGTCCACCATTGTAGGTCATTTTCAGTTTCAGTTTCTATTTTCTGCAAATAATTTCATGAACAATGTGTAAATTTTAAATAAACCATTAAGGCTTAGTAAAATGAACTAGTTTAACTAATAATAACTTAAAAATAACCATCTTGCTTCCCCCTTCCTCCTCTACCCTGTCATCACCCTCCGGGGTATTCTGGGATATGACGAAGGGCAAGCTCGTATAGATCTAGGAACTCCATGATATTTTTCCCAAACCACTAAAACCGAGTGACCTGGAAGGTAGAGGGGGTAGAGAAGGAGGGATTCTCATGGCACTAAGCGTCCTCCCTATTGACCAACCTAGCATACAGGAGGTGACCTGAGGATCTACGGATGGGCTTAGTCTCATTGTGTTGAGAGCCTAGCACCTTCTCTTGGTTGAAGAAGAATATTACTGTGAGGTAGACATCTAGTTAGGCCAGCAAACATTCAGGGTTACTGCTTGCATACAAATTTATGTTTATGCTTGCATACAAAAACCATGACATGAAATCTATAATGATGAATTCATAAACCATATTGCATCAACCAAATACCAGAAAAAAAGCAAACCAACACACCATACCGAATAATTAACCCAACTCAGTTCATGACGCTGAGTAAGCCTTAAAATTTACCAAATTTACACTAAGTTCAATCAATTCTGTAGTCTTTGAGGACATAAGTCCTTGACTAATTCAACTGTGGGAAGTACTGGGGCTTTTCCCAGAAACTCATTGTGAGGAGTACCACACGAACCCCAAAGTAGCTAGCTGCTGAGAGGAATTGCCAAGCGAAACAGGCAACGAACCCTTCCGATTGAGTAGAAGCACCTGTGAGGAAGAAGCCAAGCGTTGTCTTCCGCCAGTCTTGGTGGCCGAGTGACCACCTATAGCCAATAGGAATCCATTGAATTCGAGGTCCAAACATCATTCCCACCAAGTTTCAGACATAAATCTAACACAATTGATCCTCCATGATCTTCCTCACACCTAAGAGGCGAACCACCACCATTTGGAACACTCAATCAACATCATCGAAGCTGCTCTTAGTAATCTCCCACACCATCAGAGGGCCACACAGCCTCTAATTCTGATTTAGACCCATATCAGTCTGAACCAGACCTCCATACTGCACCATCAAGCCCCTTGGCTAGTGAAAATCTAGATCCATTTTTCGGCCTAACCTTAGCAAGTGGACCCATGTCCACATCACAACCTGTCACCCACAACTTGGCAAGTGGCCCAAGCATAGTCATGCAGACTGTCATTAGCCAGCTGCCACCACCCATAGTGACTAGCCAAGCTGGCCCAGTGGTAACACATGGGGGCAGTGGCCCCTCCACACACACTACCCCTATTGCCACACAGGGGGGCAATGCACCGTCCACCTACATTGCCCCTACTCTCATACATGGGGGCAATGCCCCCGCCACCCATACCACCCCCCACACAGCACTTGGGGGCACTAGTCCATCTGTAATGGTGCCATCGCAAGCACCCCCAGCCATGCAGATACATTATGCACCTGCAAACCCCACCAACATCGCAGCCCCATCCCACATCAACTTGGGGTCAAATCTGCCCTTCATGGCTCAGCTGAACTTGCCTAATTTGGCTAGATTAACAAATGATCCCATCCGCCACCAAGATTTCTGGCCACCCATGCCAACTAAGCTGCCATCAGACATCCCGAAGTTTGAAGGAAAAGCAGGGGAATGTCCCCAAAACCACATAATGACATTCCATCTATGGTGCTCCTCCAACATCATTGTAGACAACTCCATTAGGCTGAGGCTGTTCCAACGCACCCTTACAGGTGCCATGGCCAAATGGTACATTGAGCTGCCATAAGCCAAGTACTCCGACTTCAACTCCCTAACCTTCATGTTCCTACAGTATTTCCAACTCCCTGTCAGATATGATGATGGGGTTGAGATCCTGTTATCTTGTCGCCAAAGCACTGCCACTTACATAACTGACCATATACATGAGTGGCAGCGACATCGTAGCTTATGCAAAATCCAACTAGATGACAGGATCTTCTTGGATTGGTTCCTTAAGACTTTGCTCCCACCCATCGCAAAGGACATTGCATCTGAATGTCCCCAATCTGAAGAAGAGGCCATACTGAAGGCCCAACAATTTGATCTCATTTATGCCCAGTCTGGATACCTGTACACCATCATTCCAGATGCTCCCCGTCCAAGTACCTCCTACTGCAACACACCGGGGGAATCCCACACTATAGATGGCATCATAGGGTCAGTATCCCAACAACCATACCCTCAACCAACACCACCTACCATTACACCATAACCAAGCAACACCGCTAATGTTGCTTACCAAAACCAAGCTCCGGACTATCCTAGAATGATGTCTCAGTCCAGAGCGACAACTTCCTATGCACAACCTGTGCCACCACAATAGGCTCAAGCCATGACTTGGCCAACACAGTAGTATTTGGGGAAAATTCCCACATTCGTAGCACCACCACCTCCACAAATATACTATGCACCGCCAGTGCAACCAGTTCAAGCCCCCGCTCCCACTCCTCCCACTCCGTTGGGATAGGTGTTTGCACAACAAAACTATCCCAACCAGCCTACCCCCAACAATCAACAAGGGAAACCTAGGAATAACCGGCCCCACAACCAAGGCAATAACTAACCACAGGGAGGCGGTCAACAACCAAATCCTCCCAACAATGCCACGACAAACCGGCCAGCCCAGAAGCCTCCATGACCAAATGCACCAAGACGTAATGCTCCATTGCACACAAACCAACCATGCACACTCTGTGAGGTCTATGGGCACTATACATTCGAGTGTCCCTTCATGGGTCATGCGAAGCAGGCCATTCGAAACGAGGCCCAACAGGCTTCCAATGCTACAAACCAAGCACAACCCAACCCCACACCTCAAGGACCTCCCCCCATGGTGCTTCAAAACCCACTGCCAATCCAAGGATTGGTGGTAACCGCACCCCCTCCCCAATCTAATCCCAATGCTCCAGGGGCACCTCCCACGACCGAAATAGGTGTTCATCACCTGCTAGCCATGACGACTAAAGAGGTCAACTTCCAAACTCAACAGAATCAATACGGTACCACCACCGAACTTGTTGACTCATCAGCAGCATCCATGTCTAAAACAATCAACTTACCTCTTCAGCTACCCCTGTTTCCACACCCCCCATATGAAGGATCGCCAATAATTCCACAGGTAGAGCTGCAGTCAGCTATAGCATTGTGGATGATTTGGCCCAAACGCCAACCACCATGTCTGCTCTTGAGGTACTTAAAACGTGCCCAACGTAGCGGAAATCCTTACTAGCCACCCTAGGGGCTGTAGACCCCTCCGAATCCAAGTTAATCACATTTGAAAAAGAGAACGGAGAGTCGTGCATGCCCTCCACCATTGCCTTCCAAATCCCAGTGTCCATCCAGAACTTGGTTGTGCACCGATGCATAGTGGATGAGGGGGCATCCACATGAATCATGTCTACCTTAGTTTGGCAGAAGCTTGGATCACCAATTCTGCAACCATCCTCCACGACTCTGCGGGCTTATGATGGACACCCCACTAAAGCCCAAGGAATCCTCCCCCATGTCCCCATCATGTTAGCTGGGAAGGCAGTCCTAATTGACATCAAAGTCGTCAACGCTCAACTAGACTACAACCTCCTCCTCGGAAGGAGTTACATGTATGCCATGCGAGCCATCGCATCAACTGTCTTCCACCTCATGATGTTCCCCCATGAAGGGAATATTGTGATGGTTGACCAGCTCACCTACCATGATCCACAAGGGTTAACAACGCCTACCAATTTTATCCCTACCATCACCACCATTGAGCCACAAGGGGCAACCATTAACGTCACCC
Source organism: Pseudotsuga menziesii (assembly GCA_001517045.1). NCBI lineage: Eukaryota > Viridiplantae > Streptophyta > Pinopsida > Pinales > Pinaceae > Pseudotsuga > Pseudotsuga menziesii. The sequence goes on along the minus strand of LPNX010547596.1, from coordinate 170,423 downwards.
CTGCAACCAACACTGTGGTTGAAAACACACCAGCCTCCCCACCATTGAATGTGGGTCCTAGGTTGTTTACTGATCCCACCATAATATCTCCTTTCATGTTGGTGTCACCACCACTGACACAAAAGAAAACTGCGGACTTGTGCATGGTCTCATCAAGGACCACTGCACCCAAACAACAACCAGAGTCGTAGCCCCAACCACAACTACAACATCGTCCGCAACCGCAACGCCAACAACAACCACAAAATCACCCACAACAGCAACATTACGCACAGCCGCAACCACAACCACACCCCCACATGCAACCAGCTGGGAGTTATGTGGGCTCATCTCCAGTTTATACAATTCCCTTCCTCTTTCCCCCACCTAGTGTCATGAGCAAGCCGGTCATGGCCACCTTAAGCCTACCCAACTTTATGTTGGGGATCCCGGTGTGGTATCTCGATCCACCAGCTCAACCAGCAATGCCCCAGGTTGTTTTAACCCCGGTGCAACCTATTGCGATTGATCCTCACCCCCCACCCGGTCTGCATGAGCCAAACGCCGCACCAAGACCTGCACCACCCCAACCCAAAAGGGCTAGGGGAAAGAACACCAAAGCGACCGTAGAACCACGACAAGTCCCACCTTGTGCCGTCTGTGAACAACAGGGCCATCCAGCTCAAAATTGCCCTGAAATCCCAGTGATTCGTGCACATTTGGATGCCATGGATACGAACGAAAAACATCCCTGCGGTTGAAATCCCAACTGCGCCACTAGTTAGGAACAAGGCATTAAGGACAAACCATGCTTGTGCCCTTTGCGATTTATATGGACATTACTCCCACCATTTCCAAGACCTGCCCAAATTTTGAATGGTTCTTGCTAACCTCCGTCACCATTCCCTTGAGTCTGAGATCACCTTGATCGAAGAAGTTCACCCACCACCTCCTTCGTTAGACACCATGTCCATTTACATGATGTCCAGTTCCCCCGACCAGCTCATCCCCATCTCCAATGACAATCCATTAGACCTATCTCTTCATTGCTTCAGCAACGATGAGGAGATACTTGAAGCTCTAACTGCTTGGAATACCCATGGGACGACATGCACCATCGCTCGTTCTTCCTCCCAGAAGAACTTGTGTTGTAGTCCGACCAGTTTTCTGTGGAGACCAAATATTTCATCCATGGGAAGGTTGACTGATTTAAGAACCCAATCCCAGCGCCTAATGCCTTCGAAGAAGGAAACATGGTGAACATTTCACCAACCATTAAAATTGACATCTCAACCAACTCTAAGATCGTTGAAGAAATAATGCTGGGGGCATCTTGCTCCCCGGAAGTGGTCAATTCCTACACAACTGTCTTCCAAGAATTTTGTGATATATTCACTTGGTCATACACTGAAATTCCAGGCTTGATCCATCCATTGTGGAGCACCACATCAACACATGGCCTGATGTGGCACCCATATGCAAAAAGCAACGACCCATCCTTCCATCCAAAGTGGCTGCAGTGAAAGCCGAGATAGAGAAGCTGTGTAGATCTAACTTCATTTATCCCATTACATACACAACTTGGGTTTCTAATCCTGTTCCTATGAATAAAAAATAGGGTACCATTCACGTTTGCACAGACTTCCGCGATCTCAATGGGGCATGTCCCAAAGACAACTTCCCCACACCGTTCATCGACCAGATCATTGACGAATGTGCCGGACATGAGGCCTTCTCCTTCATCGATGGATTTTTCGGCTACAACCAAATCCAAATCTAGAAAGAAGACCATTACAAGATGGCATTCACAACCCCATGGGGCACATTCACCTACTGAGTCATGCCCTTTGGCCTCAAAAATGTTGGAGCCACCTTCTAGCACACCATGACATATTATTTCCATGATTTAATTCACATCATCATGGTCTACTTGGACAATCTCATCGCTTGATCACAAAAACAATCACAACATATAGACGACTTTCGGCAAGTATTTTTACGTTGCCACAAGTACAACATCCACCTAAACCCCCTCATGTGCATTTTCTATGTCCCAACAGGCCATCTACTCGTATTTATCATCTCCCACAAAGGGAAAATGGTAGATCCCCTCAAAGTTCTGGCCATCCTTGATCTTCCTTCCCCAAGAACTCGGCACCAACTACAAATCCTACAAAGCAAGGCCAACTTCCTTCACCGCTTTGTGCTAGAGTATGCAACAAAAGCCTATGGATTCATCTGCCTGCTCTGCACAAAAATCCCCTGGGATCAGGAAGCACAAGAATCATTTGAGGCACTCAAACAAGCCCTGGCTTCTACACCATTACTCTCACCACCAGATTTCACTCGAGACTTCATCCTTTATGTGTCGGCCTCAGAAAATGCCATTGCTGGAGTCTTGGTCCAAGAAGACGATGCTCGCCATGAGCACGTGGTTTCTACATCAGTTAGAAGCTAACAGGATCCCCATTATGATATTCACCTGAGGAGAAATTAGCCCTCGCCATCATCTTCTCAGCTCAAAAATTGCGCCACTACATCATTGCCAACCATACTTGTGTAGTGGCTGATTCAAACCCAATGCGGTACCTCTTAAGTCGTCGCCTTCTACAAGGTCGAGCAGCCAAGTGGGTAGTTGTCCTCCAAGAGTTCGACCTAGAGTTTGTGTCTCCAAAAAGCACAAAGGCACTTGCACTAGCCACACTCATGCCTGGTTTTCCCCCATTAACTGCATCATCACCCCCAAGGATGATCTCCCTGATCATTTCCTATTCGTCATATCTATAGACAACCCATGGTATGGGGACATCCTTCTCTATTTACGAACGCAAAAGTTCCCAGCGCACTTCAACCGTGAGGATAGGCAACGCATCCGACATCAAGCCATTCGCCACTTGCTGATTGGAGATGTTCTGTATCGTCGAGGCATTGATACCATCCTACGTCATTGCCTCACCCATGACGAGGTCAAGACCATCCTCAATGATAGTCATAGTGGAGCCTATGGTGGTCAACTTTAAAGGCCTAGCAACCGCCCAAAATATTCTACGCGTCGATTATTTCTGGCCCTCCATCTTTGCTGATTACATAGAGGCAGTCAAACTTTGCCGTAGCTATCAGCCTTTTGCCCCAAAGGAAAGAACCCCCTCCCCCCCCGCCGCACCATTACACCTCGTAGTAACAGTCAGACCCTTCTGCAAATGGGCAATCGAATTCATGACCATCAACCCCGTTTCGGCTAATGGACACAAGTACATTATCATGGCAGTCGATTACTTCACCAAGTGGGCCAAATTCATGCCCACATTTGATTGCAAAGCCAAAACCGCAGCATGTTTCTTCTTCAACCATGTCATTACATGGTTTTGTGTCCCTAAACAGTTAGTATCAGACCATGAGGCACACTTTCAAGATGTCGTGTGGGCTGAACTGACAACCATGTTGAAGTTTGAACACCAGTACTCATCATCCTACTATCCCTAAGGCAATGGCCAAGTTGAAGCAGTCAAAAAAATCATCAAAACAATGCTCCAACAGATGGTAGGAAATCACAAAACCAACTGGCATCACATGCTATTCTCTGCCCTATGGCCTTATCACACATCCACAAAAACCGTAACCGGTTTCACCCCTTTCCTCCCAGTACATGGTGTCGAATCAGTGCTCCCTATAGAATGCCAAATCCCATCTCTCCACCTCGTAGTGGAAATCCTTCCTGATACTTCACCTTTAGAAGAATGGCTCCTCCAACTCAATCAAACCATAGAAGACCGTTAAGCTTACCTCCAAGCCATCGAAGCAGCAAAAACACGATCAAAGATCCAATATGACTCCCATGTCCTCCCTCGCACCTTCAGCGAAGGTGATATGGTTCTAGTCTACGACCAACCCAACGATAAATTGGGAAAAGGGAAGTTCGAATCAATGTGGTATGGCCCATACGCTGTCCACCGTTTCCTTGAAAAAGGGGCTACACCCTCATTGAATTTGATGGACAACTCTTGGAGAACCCCCGCAATGGGCTCTACCTCAAGAAAATATATGCTTAAACATCACCAATGAGTCACTTCATTTTTTTTTTCCTGTTTTTCAGCAAAAATCAAAGGCAGCACCATCAGTTGCTAGTCAAAAGTCAGTCAAAACCTGTTCGAGACACCTCTCACACCTCCGGGCTCAAATTTCTCTTTATGAGACTATTGTCTCATTTTTAATAAGTTAATTTCGGGACCATTTCCCACAATTCACCTCGATTTATGAGCCATGACATGATGATGCAAGTGTCTACGGAGCTATACTTGTATCACACCTCCTGGTTGCAACTCATGCGAGTTTTCGGGCCGCCGCCCATTAAGGACTGTAATTTTAGCTTTTATTTTGTATTTTTAGCATATAGTCATCTTTTCTGTTCACCACACCTTACGCGGACCTCTGGACCACTTTCCACAAAACCATTTATTTTTCTTACATGTATTTGGCATATAAGTTCCTCTGGACTTGTACTCACATCACATGTAGTCAAGTTCATCCACCACAACGCACACACACGCTCTCCTGACCTATGTTTGAGAGCCACCTCGGTTTGTGTGCCTCTACCACACCGACTCGCAGGCCTCTGCCGCGATCTATCCCATGCATGTATTGGTATGTTTGAGAGCCTTCTTCTCTATCCATACTATGTGGATGACCTTTAGACCTCTGTCCACCGTCCCGACATGGGGCACTGCTCGTGCCACCGCAGTCAGTTGACCACATTGGAGTTTCGTTTAAGCTCTTTTCTGACTCCTTAAAACAATGAAAAGATCGCTGAGCGCAACTACTTCCTTTCCCGCTCGCTAAAGTATAGGAAAGGGCATCTACATCATCTCATTTACCTCCTTTTGCAGACCATGTAGACCATCAATTGAAAAGGACCTCCTTGGCACACTCAAGCCAAGACCGTACCCCTCTGCATACTTTTATGCTTTCTCGGGCAGAGGGGCCGCATTTTACGAAAAATTCCACCATCGGTTGTCGTTAAGCTCTTTTCCAACTGTCTCAACAAGAAAAGATTGCTGAGCAAACTTGGTTTCGTTCATGCTTGTAAAAGTATTTGAATGATCGTCCAGCCAGTATAGGTTTAACATTTTCCAGCCTGATTGGACTACCAATGATAAAGAAGTCTCTCATCCCCTCTAGGATGGGAGAGCTCTCCTATGTATACTTTTACCCTTTTTTAGGCATAGGAGACTACCAATGAAAAATATCCCCCACTGGAGTCTTCTTCGTGCTTTCAGACTCTCTAAAATTGAAAGCACCAATGAGCATTTACCTTCTCGGGCTCACCAAAAATCCACGAGATCGTACCACAATGGTGTCCCTAGACACCACCCCATAGAAAACAGTTTGGCAACATTCCCACATTGGGTCACCTTTGTTCATAGTACTCTGCAATGTTTCTTCCTTGGATCCCATCAGTATCAAAAGCATCCACCTCCTCCAAGTATTTCCCTTCTGCAGCGACATTCCCAGTATTACAGCTATGATCCCATCCCCTTGAGTCAAGTTTCATTTGTTGCCTGGTTTGCCCTACCGTCATACTCTGAACAAAGGAAGTTTAATTCTCCCTCTCCCCCTGTGCCCCTATTCAGTTCTTTCCCTCCCCCCCCTCCCCCCCCAATTCAGTGAGCCAGTCCGCATATTGCTTCACACCTTTCGGTTATCCACCTCGTGCTCCTAGTCAAGGAAACATCATCACCTTGACTAAGGGCAGGTCTCCCTCTGTCGATGCCAATACACATATTCTAGAGGTCCCTGTACCTTGGTTTCATGAACATCATTGTTGAGTTCCTTGGACCACTTGAGAGGAGTCCTTAGCGCCTCTTGGGATGGTTGTTTCTCACGTGCTTGACTTCAACTCCATCGTCACACCGTTGAGATTTGTACAGGGTTTGTTCTGCACAATACTTCGTCGAAGACCCCAGATGTCACCTGACTCTAGCACATTGGTGAGTCCACTTGAGGGACCTAAATAGGTTATGTCCCTTGCGATTTTCGAGTTGCGTTGGAGACAGTGATCAGAAGCCCCAGCAGTGCTTCGATATACCTTTATGATTGATGCAACATACTTGTACCACAAAGACTCTAACTCTCAATCAGCGAGTCCATATAGCTATGTACCGTTCTAGATCCAGCAGACCGTCAGTCATGAAGATATAGCATTCCATGAGAATTCCATGGGTCCAATGCACCAGATCAGCATTGTATTCAGCCTCATAAGGAGGCAACCATCATTGTAACATCAGTCATATATGATCGGCTCTTGTATTTTAAAGCATAGATCAAATGATTATTTGACATTGTCACAAGCATGGGAATTCCTGCCTCGTCCATATACATGTCACACATTTATTATATCTCACCCATTGATGGGAACCAAATTAATACAAAAACCAAAAGCTGCCATGCCCCAGCCCCGGAAGCACCACCTCTATACAGTAAATCCTATGATGTCCATCAGCCATACATTGAGCTCATGCCCTCACACATCAGGGGGCAATCTATTAACCCAAAAATCCCCCACATAGATTTCTATGGCCTACACCACCCAAGGACACCATCTCACAACCCCCATATCACTCCATCAGACCTTTCATTAAACCCCCACACCTCCAAAAAAGCCCAAGGATGAAGAAAAGGGCTAAAAACCCCAAAAAAAGAGCCCAAAAATAGCCCCCTAGGATCTAAAGCCCTCAAAAAGGGGCTAAACCCTAAAAGGGACTAAAGTTAGGGCGTAAGGGGCTAAATCCCTGACCAAGGGCTTAAAACCCTAAAATCCCTTGGAAAAACTATAAAAGGAGGGTAGGGGATCACTCTCAAAACACCTCTCCCTTTCATATTGTTATGCTACCCGTCGATGCTTTGAGACCTTTGCCTCTCAAACCACCCACATTCCCTCTCCTCCACATTCATTCCCATTTGAGCCATTTCTCCCCCAACCAAGAGAGAGAGAGGCTTCCAGGAGCTAGGGCATGGTGGCCCATTACCCACTAAGAGAAGGTATATTTGTGTTTTTTGTGTTTACTTCTTAGTTATTTAGATTGCTTTGACTTCTAACCATTGTCTCTTGCAGGTTTTATTTAACATTGTTTGCAGGTTTCTCCATTGTAGCTTAGGTTTGTTTTGCAGGGTTTAAGGAGACAGAACCCTAACCCGTTTTCTGCAGAGGGGTTCACAAAGCTTCCACTTCTTCTTTCTGCTTTTGCTTATGATTTAGTTTAGTTCTGGTTTCTGTCACTAGATTAGCTTAGTTTAATTTACTATTCTATTTACTTGCACTTCCATTTCCTTTTTCCTGTTTTCCAACAGTAGGAACCTACCCTTGTGCCCTATAGGCACAAAGGAGTCATTCCTGCTCCTGCAGTGAGGAGAAATCCTCACTATAGTAATTCCCCTATAAAAGGAGAGAATTGTGTTACAATTGTGTATTGTATTGTAGCATTGTAAAATGATCTCTATGATCGTGTGAGAGAGATTATGAGAGAGTGAAGAGGAAGTGCAATTGATTTGTTGCAGGTTGTATCCCTTCAGTTTGTTAGATGGTCTAATAATAAAAGGATTGGCAATTTCTATGTGGAGATAACCCATCTTGGGTGAACCACGTTATATTGGTGTCTCTCTTGTAATGTGTCAATGTGTTTTATATTTGCATCTTGTTTATTGTTATTGCTCTGCAATCTTGTTTTTCTAACAATGGATCATCTTTCTATGTTAATATCTATTTTAAGTCTTCAAAGTATTTCTAGTGAATATATATATATATATGTATATATATATATATATATATGAATCACAACCACTACAAAATATTAATTTCTTATAAGGAAATCGAAAATATTCACAAACTTTGATATCAACCCTTGTTTTCCTTGTCATCTTGTCTTATGTGTTGTCTAGGTTCTATATTTTTATAAACCTCCTACAATAAATAATGAAAATGCATGATATAACAGAAATAGAAAAACATAGAAGTAATTTATTGATCGCAAGCCACTTTGAGGGGTAAACCTCCTTTAAGCAAGATCAGTACAAATAACTCGTGGATGCCTTCATTTTCCTCAACACGTACTTATATACTAATTTTAATCTAGACAACTATTAATCCCCAGGAATGCAGGATATACATGTACTTATATACTAACTCTAATATAAACAACTATTACTCCCCATGAATGTGGGATAATACAATATACTCATGGGACGACTTACAAAAATTATGCATCCAACAAAAATATACTAACAAAGTAAAGATAAGGGTTTACATGGGTTCCTAACATCCCTTCTCTCTTAGAAAATATTTATCCTCAAAACTTTAGATGTGGAAATTGTTGTTGAATCTGAAGGAGTGGTTCCCATGTAGCATCCTCTGGTTGCATGTCATGCCATTGAATTAATACCTCTATGATGGATTGAGAATGAAGCTGATGAGTGTGCCTATTGAGGATCGCCTCCAAGTCCAAAATGATGGATCCTTCATTATCTAGTTCTGTTAAAATAGTTTGTTTTCTGATGTTGGTTCTAATAAATTTATTAAGACAAGAGACATGAAATAGTGGGTGAATGGGAGAAGAAGGAGAAAGTTAGAATTTATAATAAACAGACCCAATTTTTTGAAGAACCTTATATGGCCAATAGAACTTTGGAGCCAGCTTATGACACCCTTTAGGTTTTAGGGAGGGTTTCTTGTAAGGTTTTAGATGAAGAAAAACCATATCATTGACTTGAAAATTGTGCTAAGAATGGTGTTGATCAACTTGCTATTTCATTTAGTTTCTTTCCATGTGAATATTATTCTACAAAATGTGAAGAATTTGATCTCAGTTTTGGAGAACCATGTCAACTGCTTGAACTGGTGAACTGCTAGGGGTGTATGGAAGGAGCACTGGCGGTGCCTGACCATAGAATGCTTCATATGGAGTCATTTTAGATGCAGCTTAGTAGGAGGTATTGTACCACCATTCAGAGAGAGGGATCCACTTATCCTACTAACGTTGTTGTTCAAAGGTGAAGAAAAGAAGATAAGTTTCCAAACATTTGTTGATAACTTCTGTATGACCATTTGTTTGTGGGTGGTACCCTAAACTCATCCTCAGTTTGGTTCCAGGGTGGAAAAATATTTCTGTCCAAAAATGACTTGTGAAAGTTTCATAGCGATCTGAGACAATTGAAGAAGGGATTCCATGAAGATGGAAGATCTGGTCCATAAAAATTTGTGCGACTGAGGAGGAGGTATATGGATGGATGAGGGCACACAAATGACTATATTTGGATAGGAAATCAAACACAACCAATTGTTGGCAAGGGTTTTTGGATAAGTCAGTTGCGCAGCATTGCACATGTTGCGCAAGCTTAGAAGACACTGCACAAGTGAAAGATGGAGTGCAAGGTGGAAGATAGACTATTTCGAATATTTTATGTCACTTTTTGTACTTTTGGACCATATTTTGCAGATATTGGTAATTAGTTGGTAGAATTAGTTAAGAATTAGTTACAAAATTGTCTAAGTGGACAATGAATGTAAAGGTGCAAGCCTATAAATAGAAGAGGAATTGCAAATGTGGATATATCTTAGAATGAGAATTGAGAGCTAGAGACTCAACTGAATTGTTGTCTGTTTTTTGGATCTGTGGTTGATTGCGCAGAATTAATATGATAAGACAGAGCTTGATCTGAACTACTGTTATATTTTTGTCTCTTTCTGTCATTCTATTTCTGTGAATCCAATAGTGAATGTTAAGTGAATTGGTGACATGAATCTATGATGCGATGTTTATTGCTTATGAATAATGTTATATTTTTAGATAAGTTTTTGCACCTATAGGTTTACTATGGTTATGAATGAATGATGCGATATTTTAAGAGCAATAATGAATGGTCATGTTGACGATTAAGTAACTGGTAAGATCTGGTAGATAAGTCGATGGATTTTTGATGCACATAGTCCTGTTCTATTACGTGGAAACTTGGTTCCCACATCTCTCCCTCAAACATCTCGGGTGAGACTTCATCTGCTTCGTGGGTGTTATTAGACGGGGTAAAACCTGTATGGGCCGATGCTTAGGGAGATTGCGGCGAGTTGAGCATTGATGGAGTGGGAACCCTTGTCGACTATTTTTTTCTGGCTGGGTTTGTGCCAACAAATGGTTCTATTGCAGGGACCTTGTTGCAACTGAGAGGAGGATATGTGGCATCTGACAAGAACAGAAATTCAAGATTGGTTTGATTAGAAGCTACGAGAGTTTGTTGAAGCCGAAAATCAAAACCCTAAACTGACGACAGATAAGTGGTTGGAGAGGTACATACACGACGATCCACACGAGTAATTTTTCTCTAAATTCTCCATTATTATGTACGAGTGGTTGGCGCAATTCACCTATGGGTCAAAACATGAAGTTGGGAAACACTTTTGCTTGTTTTTTGACAAAACAAATTACAAAATTGTATGTTTTTCAACTTCAACCCATTCAAACCGATATCTCCCTTAGGAATTTCACCTTGAAGTAAACACAAATGCTTTATAGAATTGAATTAGCTACATACTCATTTTTTTTTTTAATTTATTGACATACAGTGGGTCAAATTTGGTGGGCACCAATGACATATACTTTAAAATTTTAAGTATGAATAATGAGTGACCTTTGTGGAATCCTTTTTTCTTAGAGATAGTTATTTATTTTAGGGAAAGAAAATCTATAATCATAATCTACAGTCATTGCAGTTGTGCATGGACTATATGTTTAGGATTTTCAGACTTATACGCTAATTTTTATTATTTATCGAAATAACATATGTACCAAAAATGGTGCCTTATCGACACATGTTTTTGTCATTTCATTTTCTTTCAAATGTGACTCTTATAAAAATAAATAAAAGCACCCTTTGAAGAGGACACTGCAAGGAAAAAAATTGTGATTTTAAAAAAAAGATGGCCTTGTCTTTGTGACAATATTGAATTTTTATTGTTAGTGATTTTTAAGTCACTAGTTTTTTCAATGATAAAGTTTAGAAAAAAAATCGTAAAAAATAGAAATCTTAAATGAAATTAAAAAAAAAATATGATGACAAAGTAGATTGAATGATGAATCTATTGGTATAAACTCCGATAGGTAATTCTCATTTTTTGCAGTGTTTCAACCTTGCTAAAGTGAGACATTTCTGAAAACTACATAAATGGTGCTGGAAATGTTGACTAACAACTCTTGGTCGAGAAAATCTCTCGGCCGAGAGATTTAAAATATCTCGGGCGAGAGTTAGTTTTGCTCGAAATCTAACCCAGAGTTAAGCAAATTTCTGGGCTAAAATTTATTTTAAACTCTTGGATGAAAACATGAAATATATCTCGGCCGAGAGTTTTGTCACTGTTGAGGCCTGGAAATTCGCAGGAAACAACAGCAAGGGATTCTCCCCATTCAACGTTCCCAACTAGCCCGTCACTGTTTGGTATATTTGGTTTGCGGTCCGTCTACCGTAGGTCAAGTAACAAAAAATAAAGGTTTTACCGGTTGCAGCCCGATCCACCGTGTGTATTTTTTGTATTTTTGACTTAAAGTATGATATGTAAGTGCCTAATTAACCATGCAGGGTGATAAAGGATGCAAGGAGCAGTCACAACATGATGTGCAGGTTCTTACCTCTTGTCTTAGAACTCACAAGCATCTAAATCACATATGCAGCAATAAAGTAAAACTAACTATCTATCTATCTATCCCTGGGGAGCCAAATTGTAACCTATTTATGAGTAATGTATATTGTGCATGCATTATAAAGAGAAATTACAGATAGCTGATATTCCTTCCTACAACACATGAACGATTAAAGATATTTAGACAATCAGATAGCCAATTGTTTTATGAACAACATGCATTACTCATGGTGGTAATTTCACAAAATAAACCAGAAATCATTCAAACAAGAACATAGGCTCTGAGAGTTAGAACGATCTCACAGTTAATGGACCGAAACTAGAAAAATGAAATAGTTCATCTTTCACCAATCCATAGCATAGCATTTGAATGTCCCACCAAACTTTCTCCAACAGGCAAACAATAATTCTTTATTGCAAAAAAAAGTAGTTCTTCTTACAATATCTCTTTACATGTCTCACTGGGAAAAAGCCCTTCCCCATTCTAACTTTCAAATATTTAAACTAAAACAGTAGACCGTTTGGCTGCCCCCCAAACGTGTGACCTTCGGTTCCTCAAACGTTTCGTATCCCTCTTTTTTAACCTTTCTGCGTGCACTCAAGATCCACTGAGTAACTGACAGACCTTTCAGGACTGCGCCTTTGTTGCTTTTGATTTTTTCGTTCGACTTGGCTTGTGCTCCTTGAGATCCTGCAGGTTTCGGTTCAATCCTTGTCAAAACTGCCTAGCTATGTCTTCACGTCGTGTTAATAACCACAATCCCTTGAGTCCACCTGTAATTAATCAATGTGCATCATTCACTGGGATTGCATTCTAAAAAAAAACATCAAATTATATCAACCAAAACGGCTACTCAACAAGAAATATCATGTGCATGATTGTCATGAAGCTTAACAAACGTCGGCACCACTATCTCATCTACCTACGGGTTCGAAAGAAATCACCAACGACAAGGAACAAAGAACTCGTCGGCGGCTCAGAACGCTAATCATCGACAGGGTAGACCTATACGCAACCGCATAAGCGGGTCTTAACAGGTGATGGGTACTGCAAAAACACTAAAGCACATCGGAATCGAAAAAGTTAAGACCTAAGCTGTGGCGGGAAAACTTCCGATTGAAAATTGGAAGGACAACGACATCGGCAGCCAAGTTATTTGTGCGGTCGAAACGGCAGAAAACCCAAGACTTAAAGTGTGGCGAAAACAACAATGCGAGCTCTGAAAAGTCAAAGCGATGATCGGGAGACTTCATAGTCTGTCGTCCACAACGGCAGAGAATGAAATAACAAGATGTTCCGATGTGAAACCAAAAACCAGCCGATTGAGACAAATGCATCGGAGAAGAATAACGAAGCTAAAGCTTACTACTTCTTCGCAACGGCGGGAGAACAAGCAAATAAACCTCCGGTCAGATAAAATTGATAAGTGCTTTAAAAATTTAAAAGTTTGGCAACGATTGAAACTGTTTCACCTCCGGAACAACGTTTTTCAAAGAACACTTGACCCGATTCATCTTCGATTAACAAAACCAGACTCTAACATCTGCTACCCGCAACAATTTCCAAACCAAAAATTCACGGCTCCAATTGATTCAACGCAACATTAAAGTCAAAAAGGGAGGTCCAAAATTTAAAAGAATTTGGGGAGAACAGTTGCAGCTGCAACAGTCAAATAATGCTTGGAGAATCTTGTAGGGGCCAACACATTAAACTCCCATGATTCCAACGGGATTCTAAAACTTCTCGGCCGAGAGGTGTATAAACAGGCTCTCGTTCGAGATAGTTTTTATCAATCTCTCAATCGAGAAGTTTTAATATGTTTTTTCTGCCGAGAGTTTGCAGATATTTTTTTCCGTTGAGAGTTTGCAAATATTTTTTTCCGTCGAGAGTTTGCAGATATTTTTTCTGCCGAGAGTTTGCAGAGCATTTTTCAGTCGAGAGTTTAAAGATCAGTTTTCAGCTGAGATTTTTTATATCCATAATGCAACTGGGAGTTCACATATGAGAGTTTGCAGATCTGCTAAGATTTCACATTATCCAAGTTCTTCAGGCCACATTTTTTTTTATCAAGGTATTTTCTTTAACCCCTGTTTTAGCAGGCTCTTATTTTTTTCATCAAACACCTTCTGTGAAAACTAAGACTATGGGGATATATCCTTCTTGACAAGATATAGCATGGTAGTTTCAGATTATTTTTATCATTCACCCATTAAGTACGGAAAGCATTTTCTCAAGGCCACCGGAGCCAGTTTCCCAACATTTGAGTCATTTTCACGACTTTATGCAAAGTTTATCCTGAAACCCTATTTTGGCAGATCCATAACTTCTTCCTTAGGAACCTTCAAGTCGATTTGAAGATGTGGATAGGTAGACAAAACACCCATCTACACAATGACCACATGGTGCAATAATTTTCTTCAACCCACAAGCTATGGTAGGAATTTCCCTGAGGCCACTTAGGAATATTTTATACTTTGGTTTAAAAGCAACTTGAACACCTGTTTTGGCAGGTTGTTAATTTTGTCATCAAACACCTTATGTGAAAACTAAGACTATGGAGAGATATCCTTCTTAACAAGCTAGAGCATGGTAGTTTCAAATTATTTTTATCATTCACCCATTAGGTATGGTAGGCATTTTCCCAAGGCCACCTAAGCCAGTTTTCCAACACTTAGTCATTTTCAAAACTTTCTCAAAAATTTATCCTGAAACCCTATTTTGGCAGATCCATAATTTTTTCATCAGACATGCTTAATACAAATTGAGATCATGCTTAGGTAGAAATATCAATAGAGTACATCTTGACCATATGCTACGGGCATTTAATTTAACCTATGATTTATATGGCGGGCATTTTCTTGAGACTACTTCTAGGTAATTTTACTTTCTATGGTACAAAACCTTGTTTTGGAAAACCTATAAGTTTTTTGTACAATAGTGCTTAGCATATTACTCTTGTTGGTCTTGATGTTATCATTTTTTCAATGTATGTATTTAACTCTCAATTCTTTCATGCATTAGGTTTTAATTCCTTCAACATGGGAAATCAAAGGAATTGCGGAAAAAAATATGATCGCACCAGAACTAATGAAGAGGCAAGGAAAGAGAAAAAGTGTGAAAATATGAGAAAGTTAAGAGAAAAAAGAGCAATGGAAAGAAATGTGGAGGAACTTGACGGTGACGAAGAAATGCAAAATGTGAACCTCACACATGGTGGTGATGAAGGAATGTAGATTGTCGAGGAACACGTTGATGAAAGAAATGAAGAGCATGGAGGTGACGAGGAAATGACAAATGTGGAGCAAAATATGGGTAGCGTCGATATTGAGACCATGATTGTTGAGTAAATAAATTTATATATATGTTTATAATTTACTTTATAATATATAAACTTATATATATATTTTATTTGAAAGAACTCACAATTAGCTAAATTTATATATTTATTTTTATGCAAGGTTGACATCCAACATACAACATCCTACCACACTTACCAATTCACAGAGATTAATTAGAAGCTGCAACAATATCGTCATTGACGATACGTTTTTGGAGAATATGGATTCAAGTAAAATTGAAGAAATGGGACCTCCGATGCTTGATCATACAACTCGTTATAGAGTAAAAAAGATATTCAAAGAATATTTTGAAGGTATTTCTGTCATAGAACAAGCTCAATTGTTAAATATGTCATTAAAATGAAAATGTCTAAGAAATGCAATGACATTATTGGGCATTAAAAAATTCAAAGAGGCTAAATCAAATGAGTTGTATCACAAAATTTGACATCGGTCCTTGCATCACTTGCAAAAAAGTGATCTCATAATTACATGGTTGCTTGTAAATCTATTCTAACAGGAGTTGTGGCAAAAAACACTATAAACAGTTGTTTGTTGTCTACTACTGCAAGAATGTTAAAAACATCAAGAAAATTTTTATGGAAGCATAAAAACGTTAGGGTTCAATTAGATGAGGATGATGAAGTTGCATGTTGGGGTGTTATCTGTAGGAAACCTTATCAAGATAGACTTCCAGATAATGTGAGAGACATGGTGAAAGAGTTTTGGAATTTAAACTCTCATGTCTTACCAAATGAAAAGGATGTTGTGCGATGCCGTATATCGAAAGGAAACTATGAAAGTCATGCCAAACACATAACAGAGATCACTCAAGTGGAAATGCTCAAAACTTTTATGGAGAGTATGTTGATGTGAAGATTTCCCTTAGCACATTTGTGAAGCTTAAACCATGGTATGTCAGTCCCATCATTGTTCGTGACACATGTTGTTACCGATACCATGTAGAATTTGAATTATATTATGAGACATTTCTAGATTTTGGCATGCAGTGTTGGCCAAATAACCCCCCTCCTGCGAGTGTTCGTGAGTTTGTATCTAAAATACTATGTGCGCAAGAGAATGATCAAGTATTCTATAAGAAACAATGCGTCAGGGGTAAAAAATGTGAAGAATGTTCTGATTTGGCCCTTTTTAATGCTAACTACCACATTGATGCAAACGATCCTCAAATATCAAATCGTATTGTGAAATGGAAGAGATATGAATATGTTGATTATACTCCTATTACAGATTCAACATCAACATCAAGAATGTTTAATTTAGTTGAAAGTGATATCTCTTTGACATATTTTATGAATTTGTTCAGGGATCAAATATATAAATATATCAAGCACTCTCACTCAGCACGATGGCAGGACTTACAGTTCAGCAATCATGAGATGTGTTTGGAAAAGGAACAATATTATCCATTGTCAATTTTGCTGAAAATTACATTTCACTCCACAAAAGGAGATACAGAGTGAGTATTATCATTCAGATCAGGTATCTATACTTGTTCATATTATGTATAGACATGCAGAGCTTGATGTCGATGGTTTTGATAGCAATGAAAATAATCGTGAAGTGATTAAGGAGTTTAATTTCTACATCAGTGATGATCGTACACATGATACATGTTTTTTCCAGCAATGTTTTGGTATGCTTTATAAAGAATTATCAAGACGAAAGGTCACTTTTAAAGAACATTGGGTGTGGTCATATGGTTGTGCTAGTCAATTTAAATCAGTGCACTCATTCTTATGGTTGTCTCGCCTTCATAGAAACACGGTTGTTCACCACACATGGAGATTTTTTTAAATGGGACATGAAAAAGGAGAACATGATGGTACTGGGGCCTGCGTGAAATGTGCACTCAGGAGATATCAAATGAATCACTCTGCTTCTTGCCTTGAAAATTCAAACGATGTTGTTAATTGGCGCAAACAAAATTTGAGCCATGAATTCAATGAAAGGATGGGTAATGTGAGAAGTTTTTTTTGGAATATTGAAATGGGTGATGTTGACATATCAATGCCACATAATTGTATTGCAATCCTGAAAATAAGGGGTTTACACTCCATTAGGAGTAAGAAAATGACAAATATACAAGTAATCAAGAAATGAAAGTACTCTTGATTTTTCCTTACATGTATTGATGATGTATATTCCTTGGATGAGTGTCAAAACCAGAATAACAAATTTGTGAAACCATGGAGAGACCAAGAATTGACACCATTGCCCCCATTTGGAAATATCAGTGATGTAGAGCACGACAATGAAGCGCTTGTGATTGACAAAGATTATGATCGTCTTTCTGATTTGGTTATAGAAGGTGATGTATTTGTTGTCATTGCACTGGTAGCTAATCCAGAAAAAGTGCATTATTATTTATTGAGATGCACTAGGTCAAAAAGCACGTTGATGCAAGAATTTAAAGAACCGTCAAATTATACATATGGTGTGCGTTCAATGGTTATAATGGGACATTTCTCTGCAGAAGTAAGGAAATGTAAAGACCATATTCTTTTTCAATAATATGAGTTGGATGTTATATGTGCTCAATACAGTCATTTGTTCATGG
Source organism: Pseudotsuga menziesii (assembly GCA_001517045.1). Taxonomy (NCBI): domain Eukaryota; kingdom Viridiplantae; phylum Streptophyta; class Pinopsida; order Pinales; family Pinaceae; genus Pseudotsuga; species Pseudotsuga menziesii. The sequence continues at coordinate 152,847 of LPNX010547596.1, read as the reverse complement.
CATCCCAGTTGCAGTTGAAGGTAGTGAAGAGTAGGAAAAATTCCAAGCATCGACAATGGAAATTTTTGATAGAATATCACAATGCCATTCTTAATAATATGCCACTAGCACATTTCATATGAATAAAAAACACATCAAGGTTGATGAATTTTTGTTCTTTGATTCTAGGGTGGGTGGGTGGGAGGGGCCAAATGAGCTTCCACTGTCACGTGGTTGACCTCGTCAGTAGAGAATATATATATATAATTCTTGAAACTAAGAGAAGCTCTTTCTAACAATATTAATTTAAATATATATTATTGGTTTTGATAAAGCTAGATTCATATATATGTTCTTGATGTTGTTGATGGCTTTAAATATAAATATTGAGTTTGAACATTACGCAACAACATTATATTTCTAACTTGTTACATATTTTTAAAAAATAAGAAGGCACAATCTCATGATTTTGTATTACTAATTTAAAGATAATTAATGAAGATATAGTTCAACCTCAAGTTATCTCAAAGTTGAATTGAAATTCAACTACCACTAAACTGAAATGTGAATGTCTATAGTTGCTTTCATTACGAAATTCATTTAGGTATAAAACATTTAATTCTTTATTAAATATTTATTTTAAGTTAAGAAATCAATTATATTATATCCAACATTTTCCTATGTTTTTATTTATAATTAATTTATTAAATTTTGGGTTGCTACACTTAGAAACATTTTTCTCATTCTTATTGAACATGTAGAGGGAAACACTTAAAGCAAAGGAGTATAATATATTGAAACATTCTTTTCAACTTTATGTGAAGACAACCTTTTGTAATGTAGAAACGGAGGGAATTTACATGTAATGAAAATAAGTTGGATTGAGAACAAAATGAAAGAAAATTAAGGATTACACCTCCATTGCATCTGGTGTCATTTTCATTAATAATTTTTTTCTACAAATAGAATTGTTACATACAATGATATCAATTTTAGCAACCTCCCTCTTAGACCTTCCTCAAAATTATTTTAAGTTTTGTGTGCTCTAAGTGCCGATATATTCAATAGAAAAATCCATTACCATAACCTTATTTTACGAGCATTAAAACCAATAGTCTATTTATCTTTTCAATAGTTCTTGATTATAAGTTTTGTGTGCTCAAAGTTCTGATATATTCAATAGAAAAAACCATTACCGTAACCTTATTTTATGAGCATTAAAACCAATAGTCTATTTTTCTTTTCAATAGTTCTTGATTATAGATGATCAACTCATAGTATTCATGGGCCTATTCTTCCACCATGCTAGATATAAATTATAATGAACTACATTTCCTTATTTGAAAATATCTTTTTACCTTTCTTTGTATTTATCATGTCCAAAGGGTTTCCATGACATTTAAATTATTAGTTCCTTTTGAAAAGTGTGTTCTATTGTAGGAATGGAACCAATTATTGGATCTAAAACTAAACCATAGTTTAGCTAGTAAAACAATAATAACCTATTGACAATGGCATTTTCAATATTTAAACGGGGATAAGGTCTCACCCAAAAATGATAAGAATTACAAAAAATGTTTACTTATACAGCTCATGAAAATAGATAATAATCATAAACCATGCACACTGTTAAGATTAAATCAAAAATAAGATTCATCCATGTAATATTCACAATTTTTTTACAATGGAAATGTTGT
>LPNX010547596.1:127761-151124 GCA_001517045.1 Pseudotsuga menziesii | reverse complement strand
ATGTGCACTAAAGAAGATATTCAAACCCTAACTCTAATCTATTTCATCATGCTCATACATGCCAACCATAAACTCATCTTACATTCCTATATATGAGTTTCAAAAACACAACAAAGTAGTTTTGAATAATTACAACTATTTATAATATGGACACATGAATCAACATGATACATTTTGATGCATTGATTATCTTGGTATGTTAGTCTTTTTGGTGCGCTGAAAAAATAACTCATGCACATATTGGTATTGGTATTTTTGGTGTGTTGTAAAAATAACTCATGCACATACTCAAAACTTTGAAAATAGGGTGATGAAAAACAAGAATATTATGTTGCATGAATAGTGACGGTGATAAAATACAAGAATTTTAGCTTCACAAATGTGTTAAGGGTGATCTTATCCCCATTATTTATGTCATGAAGTTTGTAAAACAATTCCACTAACTTGGAATTAGTTTCATACTCATCTCTTCATATATGAAAGTGCACCACGCAGCCTTTTCATTCAATGAAACATGAGCATGAAGATGGCAAAACACCTTTCACCTTATCCCTCATAGTATATGGAGGTCTATCTTCATATGGAAGCTTAAAAAATTAACCCAACAACAAAGTTCATCATCTACATCTAATTGAATCATAAATATTTTATGCTTACACAATAACAACACACTCATTGACATTAAATGCTTGTAACATTTACATTGTTTTATTATTTGTATCCCTTGAAAATGAGTTTTGATCATAGCATTTAAATTTCTGTATTGTCTTAAATTTTATTTGCAACCATGTTCTCAAATAAAACAAGGTGTGGTTCAAAATTCTACATGAATTATGTGTCAAAACCATACCAAAAAAATACATCTAAAATCATCATGATACAAATAAAAACGTTTTAATTACGATCATTTATCATTTTCTATTAAAAAAGGGTCAAATTTGCAAATACAGATTACCATTCAAATGTAACTGTTTAGATTCAACAAATTAATAATTATATATATGATCCAGGGCAGCCATCATTTTGGATACTGTAGTGCGGCCCTCATTATGGATAATAACTGCAGTAAAGATGATCATAAGTTGTTGTACATGGTGCCAAAAAACCTGGATAATATGCTACATAAAGATGATCATCAATAGTCCATGGCATTGAAAAGTTGCTAAACATTAAGATGGTAAAACAATGTCAACAAAGTAAACACTGTATACATAACAAGAGGACCCTAAAACCAAAATTTGGTAAACCTAAACTATTGCAACGCCTGAAAGGAATAAAAATAACTTCAAAAGAGAAAACAAATAGAAAGAAAACTAAAAAAGTTCACTTTGATCATCTCAATCACTGGTTTTTGCTGAAATAATCAACAATCAGCAATAAATCAGAAATACAAAAAACACACAGGCAAAATGTCAACAGTAGCAGAGGATGACAGTCACCTCTAGAAGTTCAGCTTTGTGGGTATGAATGTAATCCTATGGGCATGAAAAAGGGGGGACTAGGCCAAACAAAGAATATGATTCCATAGGAAAATTTAGTCAGGGTTTTGTGTTGTATTTACAGTTTTATTGTTGACTGAGAAAGGGAAGATTCATCAATTGCTGTGTGCTTTTCTCTTATACAGTCTCTGTGTAATGTATTTGATGGTTTTGGAATCATCCCACTTGAGCTTCAATATACCTATAGTCTTCGTGATCTTGGCCATATACCTTTGTTTAAAGAGCAAACAGGTTTGAAAAAGGCATTGGTTGAATATATCTTTAGAAGGTTGTGATGGAATTTAGAGGACATTTGAGTGGAAGTAACATCTCCTACCATCATATACCATTTCCCAGGGATATATCATAGCAGCAATTAGAAGAGGTTGTTCTTAAATATTATAAACCAACTGTAGTCAGGGCACAAACTTTGAAGAACAATGATAAAGTCTCACACCAGCAGTTCTGTAGGTAATAATACTTGAAACAATTTGAACAGTGATGGCCACCACCAGAGAAGGTGAACGGGACATTCTTAATGGAAATTCAAATACTAATTAACAAAAGTTAAAAATTTAAACTTGAAAGTCTAATTAAACAGCATAATTATCCATGCAACTTGCAACTTATTTAAGAAATATAAGGGCCTGCTATCATTCCTACAAGGTTCAAACTTTTTCCTGAAAGCAAGAATATCACTCTCTTTGAAGGAAAGGATAGCAGATCTGGAAACATCAACTCTAAGGAAATGTGTTATCATAAAGTGATTATCCTGTGTAGAGACTTGAATTATAGTAGAAGGGCCTGCTATAATTCCTACAATGTTCTAACTTTTTCCTGAAAATAAGAATATCACTCTCCTTGAAGGCATGGATGACAGCTCTGGAAACTTTGACTCATAAGAAATGTGTTGTCATAGAGTGGTTAGCCCATGCTTAGAGCCTAAGGGGTGATTTTCAACTCTCACAACAGTCAGGATCATCTGGGAGTCTGCTAAAGTCAAGTTGAGGAAAACCAATAAGGAATATATGCATAGCATTGTCACACAGATTTTCAAATATTGACTAAGCAGCGTAATAATAGTGTATTGAAAATTACCAAGTACACAAGTGTGTTGCAGTAATATAAGACATAATGGCATTGAGTAACTTAAGTTTCAAGGGCTATAACAACACTGAGTATAACATATTAGTGAACAAGCATACATTAAAAATGGAAAATGCTTGTAGTGGTATGAGAAAATGGAAAATGTTGGTCACAATGCTGAGATGCTCACAACACTGTTCACAGGACTAAGATTCCTCAAGGTAAATAGAAACTTGCCAATGAACAAAAAAATGAGGTCTGAACCCTAAGTACCAAGATGCCTCTCTCCAAGAAACTCACAATGATCTCTAAATTCTCACAAACTCTCCAATATTAAATGCAAATCCCAAAGTGGGGTGTATTCTATACATGGGGTAGCCTTCTTACAAGTAGAAATTAGTCTTTGATAGGCGTTTCTGGGTTTGGGAGCCACCCTAATTAGTTGGCGGCCAAAACAAGACAGAAAATAGTGAGGATTTCCACTTCTTTTGGGGACCACGAGTTTGGGGAGATTTTTGTGGAAATTTCATGCACTCAAACAATGAATGAAAAACTGAAATTTCACCTTCTTCTAAGAAGATTTCTCGAATATTAGCCCTAGAATTTTCATCCTTTACGAATACTGTAAATTAGTGCATAAAACAACAGATGAAAGATCACAATAATTCACACCTAATAGATGCAAAATTCACAACAATTCAAGGAGAAAAGATAGCCAACCAAGACAAAAGTTTTCAACCGTTCTAGGGAAACTTTATAAAATTGGAGGCACATAAATCTATGAATCAAGACAAAACTCACAATAGATCTAAAAAAACAATTTTACTCGGAAAATTATATGAAACAGTGTAATAAGGAGTTGCAGTTGTATAATTGCTTTCATTAATCAAAAGTAATCTAGATAATTGTTACAATGCAATACAATGGCATTAATAGCCCGACAATTTGAATCCATGAGAGGTAATTCGAGTTGATGTTTCCAGAGCTGTTACCCATTCCTTCAAAGAGAGTGATATTCTTGCTTTCAGGAAAAAGTTCGCATAATTGATGAAACACAGTTGTGTAGAATCTTCCTGGAAGATTACAGTTCGCATAGTTGGGTAGAATCTCTATAAGGGGTTCCAGTCCATATGAAGTTGGATAGAACCTGTATAGGTTCCAAATTCTACAGAAGTCTGTCGAAGTCTTAACAGAGTTCTATAAAGGACCTGTCAAATGTGTGACCGTGTGATAAGGGCCGAGCATTCTTGTACAAATCTATCTCGCAGAATGAAAGAAGGAGATAGGGAAGGTGAAGTTCATATGAACTTCATGAGATGAGATAAATTTTTGTGTTATTGTAGTAGAGCCAAGAGTCTAGATGCATCGCAGACTGGATGTGTAACTTTGGAAGAGATGAAGCGAATGGATCGTACACAGTCAATTACAAGGTCCGTGTCTTTGAAGTTCAGATGACTGATAGTTGTGTGTTATCCATGGTGATCGAAAAAAATATTTGAAACCAATATTTGAATTAGATACTGGTTTGAAAACAATATTTGAATTAAAATCCAGTAGTGGCAAGCCTATCCTAGAAATTAAGAAGGCTATATCAGATGAAAAGCTGTTGCACTCCTTGAGAGGGCCAATTCTACCATGGTTGAAAAAGATGTTGCTCTCACTTATCCAAGATAGCAATTATCCATTCGTAAGAGGAAAACAATAGATGACTCATTTATTATTTCTAAACAACATATTGATATGGAATTATCTTGTACAGATTCAAAAAGGGGTGAAAGGGTTGATGTCGAGCAGAAGATTGTTGAGAACAATGATCAACTACACATACAACAATGTTATGGCCAATTCCTAGTAGATGATTCATTCATGGTCCCAACTAGATATACAGTGCATGAGCATGTCAATTGAGAACTTCACTGAGGGAACTACTCAGATTTGCAATCCCACATGGGTTGAAATTCTTGGGTTGCCCATGGAATTATGGTCCTTTATGGATCATATTTCCAAGAATAGTTATATTTTATTCACCACAATCCTGAGTGTTTCTTTAATCCCCATCCTCATAAGAGAATATGTTTGAAGGTGTCCAAGGACCAAGTAACAGGTTTACATATGTGGATAACAAGACTTCCAGACATGTAGTGTGTCTGCATAATACTTGATTTAGTGTGCGATAAAAGACAAATTCAGGACTCTCCCTTGATGTCTGGCCCTAAATTTCCCTAGCATGAACACCCCCAAGCCCCACAAGCTCATTCATTGCTTCTGTTGGCCAGCCTAACCTTGAAGTTAAAGTCTCAAACTCAAAAGAATTGGGAAATAGAGCCCCCTACTCCTTCTCAACAACCCAATGGTATGCCACATGTATATCGACAGAAATATAAGGAAAATGGCCACTCCTCTTTAGGAGTCCCATCTCAAGGATCCAATAGAAGGGCATATTCCACTGCACCTTTTTGGAATTCTAAGGGGATATCCATCTCCAAGGAATGGAAATATTAATATTGTTGAAGGACATAGTGTTGATCAACTACAGTTATTATGGTAAGAAACTCCACTTTCAAATGTACTTTATATTCTAGGTTTGAACAAGACTGTTCTTTTGGTTAGTAAGAATGGTTAATGGTTTGTATTCAATATTAGAGGAAAAATATGTTTGCACAACCTACATAAGTTGGTAAGCATCACAGTAATTTCATTAATGTAGAACATGCAATAGAAAAGGCATTTCACACCTTGTGCATAGTGAATAATACAACACCATGAAGATACCCTCTTTTCTTGATGAAAAGTATTTGTTCCCCTTTTTGTTAATGAAAAATGGGTGTTTACATTTTAAAGAGGAAATATGATAACCACAATCATGCAAAACAATACACTTGAAGAAGCGTGGTGTGGGAAAACCCAAGTTGAATCATCTCAAACTTTTAGGTTTCGTTCCATATACTTTGATTCTAAAAGACCAATGGAGTAAACTGGATGCAAAATTTATCCCTGTATGCAAAACAATACACTTCAAGAAGCTTGGTGTGGGAAATATGATCACCACAATCATGCAAAATAGTGCACTTGAAGAAGCTTGGTGTGGGAAAACCCAAGGTCAATAATCTCAGACTTTTTTCTTTTGTTGCATATACTTTGACTCTAAAAGAATAGTGGAGTAAACTAGATGCAAAATTTTAGCTCGGAATGAAAAACAATAGGCTAGCTGCACAAGGGATCAGGGTTAATCCCACAGGCTAGCTGCCTCTATTTCATTCCTCACTCAATGTCCCTACCAGGTCAAGTGCCATAATATGCACCAACACGTTTACATCGGGTACCGTATATGAAATGTAGGGAAACCCACGTGGTTTTACTTAGAAAAAAAATTGGATCCAAAACTTGGGCATTTGACTAGTTCCCCTGTGTGCTTTTTGATTTTGCTACTGTGGTAGAGATCATTCAAAACATCATTACTTGCAAAGGTCTAAGAGAATTTTCCATCCAGTCCCATGACCCAAACAGTAAGAAACTAAACACAATAAAAATTAGTATTATCCAGGATTTCAAGCAAACTGCCATGAATGCACCAGATAAAACTTGAATCCATGCCCTTTTAGGTTTCAGGGATTGGCCAAAATAGACAAGAAAGAAATGAGGATTGAAGTCTCAACCTTGTAAAATGCTACAAAACATAACCATGACATTAAAACCAATGGTTAAAGGTTTTAATATGGATTTAACTTTACATGAGCAATAACACAGGAATAAACCAAAGACCTGATAAAAAAGATCTATACTCAAATACAACAATTTTGAAAAGAATAAAGCCCTTTAACAAAAATAGCAAATATATGACAACAAAGATAGAATCTATAGCTCAAAATTTATGTTTGCCTCCAATTTCAAAACAAGTTCCACTACATGAAATTATACATAGAACTCTTACCTCACAAATTTTGTAATTGTCTATGAAAAATATATCATAAATATCTCTTTGATGTGGCTTAGGACAATGCAAGTCCTGGATTATTAGTGATTAGTTCACCAACCAAAATAATAATTTCCAATTTTCATATAGCAAACAATAAAAGATTTAACAAGATAAATCATTAAACAAAGTCTTGTTTTAACAGAGATTTGTTCACTAACCCAAAAAAAATTACAAATTTTCATCTTTTTCAACTTAACGCTCTGTTGGTCACTGCATTAATTTTAACGCTCTACTAGTCACTGCGTTAAGGTTGGTCATTGAGATGTCATACCATATTTCATGTACAAAAATGAATAAATAAAGTGCAAGAGATACAACATTAAGGAATCACAACCATTATTTGAGTCTGCCTTATACTCAGATAATTCTGAGTTTGATCTTGTCACCGAAGGGACAAGTCAAACAGAGTGAACCATATACGTACCTTGAGAGAGGGTTAAAGCAGACCGAAACTGACCTTAGTCTCTTAGTCAACAGAAAGAGAGGTTTCAATCAAAAGCATAGGCTTGCGTAATTCAATCATGTCCAAAATAGTCATGCTAAGGACATAGTCACTTGGTACAAGAGACACTCAGTCATACTGATACCCTCTGACAGTCATGTTGAGTAACTCATAGTACACACTTGAAGAGTAACCTCAAAGTCACTCCAGGGATAGAACCCAGCACATAGGAAAAACCCATAAGAACTAACGGTGAGAAAATCATGAGGTAAGCGACTTGGAAAAATGCAGAGAATCACACTGAGAAAAATCATGAGGTAAGCGGTTGAGAAAGACGCAGAGACTCACTTTACAAGATGAGACATAAATAAAGAAAACATAGAGATCAAGCTCAGCCCATGAAGAAAGAATAAATTACAAAGGTAAAACTCAAAGCGTGAATGAAAAAATCGCAGATCATGAATGAACAATTCACAGAGGTAAAAATCAGCCCGTGAAATGAACAAGATGCAGAGGTAACATCATGGAGTGAAATCGTAGAGGAAACCCGAGAGGCAAGAGGAGAAAATCAGATCGCATAGGAGATAACCCCTGCTGGATAAACCGACGATAGCAGATATCCTAGTGAGATAACAGGTTGAGAATACGGTGAGATAACCCTAGGACCATGAGTCAACAACCAGAAGAGCAAACTGAACCATAAGGGTGGACAAACATTCAATTAGGACCAACAAGACCAAAGAATTTTCTCTCTCAAGGTACATAGTTTAATATATACTTTTGTCATCACTGTATAAGGGGAACATCCAAATGGATGGTATGATCCTTTTTTCCTCAACCAACTTTTACAAGATATATCATCCATACATGTCTACAAAGGAAACATAAAGAGCCCAGTTTAGTATATCCAAGGAAGTGCTCAGGGAAGTGTCCTAATATCAATACCCTCAAAGGAGAAACAGTGTCATCCTCAAGACATCCAATATTATTCTAAAAGACTCAATCATCCATACTCAAAAATAAATCAACAAAAAGAAATATCCATACCCGCGTCACCGGTGGAAATTGTGAAACTAGAGATTCCTCAACATCTATATGTGTGCCACTAGCCTCTGTTTCTTTTGGGTCAAACAAATTCGTATCATCAACGTCATCATCATTCATGAATCTGGTATACTGCATAAATTTCATATATTAAATTTCATATATTAAAAACATTATATTTCATATAATAAATTTCATATATTATAGCATACTTACATACCATGCCCCTGTTTTCTTTTTGTCGAGCAACGACTCGCTTATAATTGTCTCTATAGTATGCTACATATTGCTCAATCTCTAATCGACTCATACTTTTTAAGTGATAATCAGAATAATCATCAAATGGGCCTGCATCCATACTGGATGCAGATGAAATACTATGTAGGTCGATTTCCCCCCCTGCCAATGNTCTAATCGACTCATACTTTTTAAGTGATAATCAGAATAATCATCAAATGGGCCTGCATCCATACTGGATGCAGATGAAATACTATGTAGGTCGATTTCCACCCCTGCCAATGCAGCCCCAACACGGTCTCGTATCTCTTCCCTCACCCCTATTGCTATTTGGGATGTTGCTTCCAACTCCTCTGGTAAAGCTACAAATCTAGGATGTGGTTGTACTAATCGAGGAATCAAACTCCTATAATGAACATCTCACCGTGCATCAGGTCGTTCATATGTACGACCTTTGCCAACACCATAGAAACTAGATCCAGTATCTCTATAGTCGGGGTCCATGTTAAACCAGAACTCTCCAATCAGCATCTTAACAAAATACTGAGGAACCTTGTCATTATTTGGGAACTTCCCATATGCACATAGGAACCTCAAATAAATATGTGATGCAATTAGTGGATCATTGAATCTTGTGATCTTTAGACGTTTGTATCTTCAAGCCGCAATTCAAAGCATGAAAAGATCATTTCTTTTGTGACAACTTTCTTTTCTTCTTCAAACTTGTGGCGACCCATCACTGAAAATTGCCTCCTATGCATCATATCATGAAAAATATGGGTTGATGGTTGAACCCCAAGATATGTCTCGATCAAACTATTAAGATTGTGCAAACCAATATAGAGACATTGTTGAGTACCAAAAGATAGATTTGAAGAATCAATTTTTTCCTTCAATATCGAGGAATGCTCCTTCATCTCTTCCATAGTCAGCATAGCGATGTTGTCTTCCCAAGGAGTCTCCCCAAGAACATCTCTAGGATGACTGTAAAGAATATCATATCTTTCATTTCGAGCATACTAATGCACCCGACGACGTCTCCTTGTCTCAAGAGGTGGATTAGGATTAGGATCAACAAACCCTGTACGAAATAAAATGCACGTGGAAGTATTAATATATATATATATAATTTTTCAATCAAATTATAAATATTTAAATAAAATGTGTTCATTAGAAATACTTGATGCATCATCTTGTGACACATCATTATTGTTAGAATGTCTAGAAGCCCCTGTACAAAACCAAAAATTGGCAATCACATGTAAGTTAACAAGAAAAATAATCAAACAAGATTTCTAGTCAAAATGTACATGTAAACAACCTCTACCTGGCGATGGCGTATCTGAGGAATAAGACACTAAGTGTGTCCTATGTGTTTGTCCATCAACCCCTGTAGACCCCTAAGACATACGTCTGTCATGCTCAGAGCCACCACCTGTGCATGTAACAAGATCTTAGAAAGATGTGTAAAATAATATTTATGTTTATATAAACTTGAGTATGAATTAAATAATAATTGAATTTACCTAACGATGACCTCAGGGATTGTGGCTGCACAGTAGCCAAGATTAGTTCAACCTAAAGCTGTGAAGTTGTGCATGATAAGAATATTCCACATGTTAAAAAACATGTCAAACAAGAATTCTAGTCAAATTGTACGTAAACAGTCTCTGCCTGGAAATGGTATCCTATGTGTTTGTCCACCAGGCCCTGTAGACCCATCAGACAGACGTTTGTCATACTGAGATCCACCACCTATGCACAACAAGATATTATCAAGATGTGTACAAGAATATCTATGTTTATATAGACTTTAGCATGAAATGAATAACATTTGAATTTACTCGACGATGACCTTAGGTATTGTGGTTGCATAGTAGCCAAAATTGCTTCAGGATGAAGCTGTAAATTTTTGCATTATAAGAATTTTCCACATATTAAAAAGCATGCCAAACAAGAATTCTAGTCAGAATGTATGAAAAAAAAATCTACCTGGCAATGGCATCCTATGTGTTTTTCTACCAGCCCTTGTAGACCCCTCAGACAGATGTCTGTCATGCTGAGAGCCACCACCTGGGCACAGCAAGATCTTAGATTTAGATGTGTAAAATAATATTTATTTTTATATATACTTGACTATGTTAATTGAATAGTAATTAAATTTACCGGACGATGATCTCTAGGTTTGTCGCTGCATAGTAGCCAAGTTTGCTTCACCCTAAAGCTGTGAAGCTGTGCATGATAAGAATTTTCCACAAATTAAAAAACATCTTAGACAATAATTCTAGTGAGAATGTACATGTAAACAATTTCTCTACCTAGAAATGGAGTATTTGAAGAATAAGACACTAAACGCGTCCTCTGTTTTTGTCCACCGGCCCCTGTAGACCCCTCATACAGATGTCTGTCATGTTGAGAGCCACCACCTGGGCACAACAACATCTTAGATTTAGATGTGTAAAAGAAGATTTATTTTTATATATACTTGACTATGAATTTAATAACAATGAAATTTACCTAACGATGACCTCTATGTATGCCGCTGCATAGTAGCCAAGCTTGCTTCACCCTGAAGCTGTGAAGCTATGCATGATAAGAATTTTCCACAAATTAAAAAACATGTCAAATTTTACTTTACCAAATTTAACATTGTGCACTTGTGCATGATGAGAAATTATCACATTAAAACATGTAAAAACATGTCAAAGAAGATAAATATATTTCAGATTAACAATCGAAAAGGTCAAATATGATCCCTTAAAGGTTGTGGCTCAAGTATTCCCAAATCCGAAACACCCCTAGTTAGAAAGAACGACATTCTCTCAACCTTAACCCCCCATCCCTTATCTCTCATCAATTTGGTCAAATAATTCAAGGCGTGCCTCCTCCATCTCAAGCCTCATCTAGCAACTAATAAGTACAAGACAATTTTCCCCTTGGTTTAGAATATGGGCCTTAGTTCTTACAACCAGTACAGGGAAAAGTAAACAACTGCACAACAAATATAGGAAATCTACAAGATATTTTGGTGTACATGGTTCATGAGGAGGAAGAAGCACCACTATAACAAGAACAAATAGTTGATTGAATAGGAATTTTTGAATACAATGATTCCTTGAGTGACATATTTAATGGGGCTACAAGATACACATCTAATGGTAGACCTCGCCAAATGAACATCATGACACAAAATTCAGTCCCCAAGGATGGTTATGCATCACAAACTAGAGTGAAACACATCACGTGGTCTTCATTTGAAATCCCTATAAAATTATGTTGTTGATTAAGAAACACATCTTACTTGGGATAAGAGAGGCTTTCTTGGATGTCTCTTTTCCTTCTTTGAAAAAATGAGCACAAAACTAGACTATGAAATCATTGGACATTTTGTTCGATACATGCCCATATTCTTCAAAATTATAGGACAAAAGTGGTGTCCAAAAAATGTTGTTACCCTCCCCACCGGAGTTCAAATCCCACTTTCTGACATGTTTCCTCTTAGTGAGCTGAATATTGATTAGCTATACATAATCTATTCATGAGTTGTTAACATGGCCTTGTGCCCTGAACAATCTAGGGTTTACCTTGGGTACCATCCTTGGAATGAGAGGAACCACTCAGGAGGTTCCCTCCCAAATATTTTACCTAGAAAAGAAAAATGAGAAACATTTAGGTGACAAATTACCTAATATCACAAAAAATACCTAAATTCCTTTAAATATTAAATTAGATAAATTTGTCAGCTACCAAAAACATGAGCTTCAAGAGTATTTATTTCTACTCATCTTTCCACTGTGGCTTACAACCAAGATTACTATTTTCTACTTCAGTTTTAAGAGTATTTTTTTCTCCTAGTCTTTCCACTATCTTTGAAATGTTCTTAAAAGTGACATGCATGCAAACCCTAAAAATGACATGCATGCAAACCCTAAAAGTGACATGCGTGCAAACCCTAAAGTGACATGCATACCCTAAAAGTGACATGCATGCAAACCCTAAAAGTGGCATGCATGCAAACCCTAAAACTGACATGCATACCCTAAAACTGGCATGCATGCAAACCCTAAAACTAACATGGAAACCCTAAAAGCTATATAAGAAGGTTACTTGAACCAAAAGGGTATCATTGTTATGATTCATCTTTTGGAAACACGTTTTGGGAGCTCGGTGAGCTACTTAGGGTTTAGGGCAGATTGCCTTGACCTTATTGGATTCGGTGGTGAAATCTATACAACCTAACCAATTGCTAGGGTGAATCATCCAGATTCACCATTGTGTACTTCGTTGATTGAATAGAAATTTTTGAATACAATGATTCCTCGAGTGACATATTTAATGGGGTAGCAAGATACACATCTAATGGTAGACCTCGCCAAATGAACATCATGACACAAAATTTAGTCCCCAAGGATGGTTATGCATGCCAAACTAGAGTGAAACACATCATGTGGTCTTCATTTGGCAGCCCTATAAAATTATGTTGTTGATTAAGAAACACATCTTACTTGGGATAAGAGAGGCTTTCTTGGACATCTCTTTTCCTTCTTTGCAAAAACGAGGACAAAACTAGACTATGAAATCATTAGACATTTTTTTATTTACATGCCCCTATTCTTCAAAATTATAGGACAAAAGTGGTGTTTGAAAAAGTTGCTACCCTCCCCACCAGAGTTCAAATCCCACTTTCTGACATGTTTCCTCTTAGTGAGCTGAATGTTTATTAGCTATACATAATCTATTCATGAGTTGTTAACATGGCCTTGTGCCCTGAATAATATAGGGTTTACCTTGGGTACCATCCTTGGAATGAGAGGAATAGCCTAGGAGGTTCCCTCCCAAATATGTTACCTAGAAAACAAAAATGACAAACATTTAGGGGACAAATTACCCAATATCACAAAAAATACCTAAATTCCTTCAAATATTAAATTATATAAATTGGTCAGCTACCAAAAACATGATCTTTAAGAGTATTTATTTCTACTCATCTTCCCACTGTGGCTTACACCCAAGATTACTATTTTCTACTTCAGTTTCAAGAGTATTTTTTTCTACTCCTCTTGCCACTATCTTTGAAATGTTCCTAAAAGTGACATGCATTCAAACCCTAAAAATGACTTGCATGCAAACCCTAAAAGGGACATGCATGCAAACCCTAAAGTGACATGCATACCCTAAAAGTGACATGCATGCAAACCCTAAAAGTGGCATGCCTGCAAACCCTAAAACTGACATGAAAACCCTAAAAGCTATATAAGAAGGTTAGTTGAACCAAAAGGGTATTGTTGATCCTAGATTTGTTATCATTTTTTGGCATTTAAATTACTCATTTAAACATATGTTTTATTATCTTTTTGCATACTTTATGTCACGCAGATCACTATTCAGCCCAGGTATGAATGTATTTAAGGTTTATATAAAATCCATTTATTATTATCACTTTATCATTTTATTAATTAAAAGTGACATTGTTTGAAGCGCATTTGATATATTAATTGATATGTACATTTGTTTGTAGGTTATATAATATTTTTTGGACAAATTAACAACAAACAGGCATTCAGCTAGCCATACACACAGCACATCGAGCTCATCATCCAGCTCGCTGTGCGATATTCATTAGAAGGTTCCCAAGAATTTAAATGTTGTTATTGTAGACGATAGCTCTTAAGAGCACTAGCAAACAAACATCACATTCATCCTAGATTTGTGGCTAGCATATCTAGCTCACAGTCCAACTTGCTGTTTAGATTTCCATCCAGATCATTAACCAGACTGTGCGTTGTTGATAACTGATTCCAGGCATTAAAACATTCAAATAGTTCTGCAAACGACCTGTTGTCCACACATTTGGATGATGGAGAGAACTGCTTCTAGATAATCTGCCATCACGCCACCCCTACTCAACACCACACCAATAGTCCATGTGTTTGAAGATGCAATGGTTCACGTTCTAGAATAAGGATCACCAGTGTGCTCTCCTCTGTCCAACACAACTCCACCAGCCGCGCTAAGGAAGGAGCCATGCGCCACATCATGCATGTTGAAGAGAACCATTTGCACTGAAGATGGAGCCTGTGCGTTACACAGTCCAATGAAGAGAGCCGACATGTGCTGAAGAAGGAAGATGTTGTGTGTTGGAGTTTTATTAGTTAGGCGCCTTTATGGATTCACTAAATTTAGAGAGTAGTCGACCACTAAAGGGTTGACTTTCTCATCCCTGTAAAACAATATAGATACCATCCTTTGTCTGAGAGCTCAATTAGCTAGCGAGTTTTACCAGTTTATGCTTTGATTTGTTGTTCCTAAGTACATTGTATTTATGTTCCATCTTCATTTATAAAGATATGTATGCTTTTCTATTGATGATTGCGTTTGCGTAATCGTTAGCCAGGCAACACCCCTCATTGCTGAGAGGGACCCTCATCAACTAGAGGTTCATTCTTTTGTGTAATTTTGTTCTTTTCTTTTTGTTATATCTAGTTTAGTTTATTTTCATTAGATTATCGTTATTTCCTGTAATGTATTTTATTTCTAAAATTAGATAGCTAGTTGTGCGCATAGTTTGTTTTAATTTGCTTTCAGTCATTTTATTTTTCGCATTATTGTTCAAATTATTTGCAAGAAGATAGAATAGATTGCTTTTAAAAAGATTCAATTCTATTTATTTCCTTTCTATTATAAGTTATGCAATTTGAATTTCAGTTTGTTTATTAACATGCAATGATTTCTTTATATTCATGAATTTGTTTAAGTTTATTTCACTGTCAAATTCACTTAATAAGTAGGTTTACTTATTGCCTTTATGCATTAGATTTACATCTGCATGAATTCAGCTGAAGATTAGCTCATTAGGTTAATTTCTATCATTTTAACTGTGCGCACTGTCATTCGGACAACTTGTTTAAACTATCATTCAGTCACCCCTTTCAGACCTACAGTTCAGTCTGTCATTTGGCCCATAGTTTTGTTTTTAGTGTTTTTAATGTGTTTTGAAATTGTTTTAAGTTATGTTTCTTTAGTATTTGAAGTATGCTTTGACCGAGATAGTTAGATGATAGTTCTATTTAACATTAAATTTAAAATTGGATTGTTTTAGGTTATTTATTAAAAGTTGCCTTACTTCTTTTCACCTTGAATATGTGTTAAGCTATGTTATGTTTTGTTTCTTGAGTTTGTTTTTGATTTCCTTTTACTGTTGTATTGTTTTGTGTTCATGCCTTTGGATTCATTTATCCGTTTGCATGTAAATTTCAATATTATATGTGTTATCCTTAGTATGTTTTTAGGTTATTCATTTTCATTGTGTGATTACTGAAAGACACTTGTAGGACAGAATTCAAAGATATCCCTATTAAGTTTTCTACTTGTTTCTTTTTATTTAATTTTCTTTATTAAGTTTTCTACTTTCTTATAAGTTATGCCTTCCTTGCATCTTAGTTTCCTATTTGAAAAGTTAGTTGTTGATAGTATCATTTTTAGTTTTAAGTTATTTACTTATAGAATAAATTGTCAATTATTTAGTTTAATATTTTGTTCCGGTTTAATTACCTTAATAATTGAATTCTTAGAAGTTTGACTCGGTTTTTCATTTTGAAAGGTCTTTCAATCTTTTGTTTGTTAAAATATTTCCACGACACCATAGGAACCGTTCTACCTTCACATATATTTTGTGTCAAGTCTAATCCTACCAACCCCGATCGATAATTAAATATTAGGTGAATTAATCTAGACATTATAACACCCAAACATGTATCATTGTTATTATTCATATTTTGGAAACACATTTTGGGAGCTTGGTGAGCTACTTAGGGTTTAGGGTGGATTGAATTGACATAATTAAATTCGGTGGTGAAATCTATACAACCTAACCAATTGCTAGGGTGAATCATCAAGATTCACCAATGAGTACTTCATTGCATCAGAGATTCATTGTGTTTAGGGCATTGTTGGTGATTCCTTAAAGTTTACATTTGGGAGTATTCGTTCATTAATCATGGAAGTGATCCTATCATTCTTGAGAAAGGGGGGTCTCCACCAAGTTCTGGGCAACAATCTTCCTCTATACTGCTACTACTAAATTGTATATTGAAATCGTGGTTATCTCCATACATTCCTCCTCAAAGCACAGGACATCGATTTACTATGGGAAAGGGTTCATTCTATTGGCAACAAGTTACCAGTGAGCAAAGGATTATAATGAGGGAGCTAAACCTGTTTAATAAGCGTGATCTCTATAGGAAGGAAATAACAAAATGAAGGCCACTTAAATTTCCTTGGATAAGAGGGATGGAGTACTAAAGAGACCATGTTAACATCTTTAAGGGTTGCATACACTCAAGAGAGGTTTCATTAGTCTATCTGGATTCCCTTCCTCCAATCTAGGCATAGCTCTCAAGTAAACCAACTTCCATTGGGGCCTATTCATCATTTGTGTTTCTACATCAAAGTGCTACAACCCTCAGAGATTGAATTTCCATTATTATTTGAGATCTTCATGCACATAAGAAGGAAGGGATCAACACGTGGAAGGTGCTCCTAGATAAGCATGGTACTCAAAGATTCCATTTTGTTGAAGCATATTCATAAATCTGCGTGTTTGTATCAGGTTACTACAACCATCAAGCAATCCACCCTTATCACTATTTGAGATGGCATGGACCATCAATCTAGGAAATTAATTATTTGCATAGCGAAGAAATTCTTAGGCATTCGTTATCTTCAGACTTTGGGCATCACCTTGATCACTAAAATAATTTGTACAATCATCTATAGTTCAACTCTGTTAAGGCTTAAATGACTACCATCTCAGTTATTGTTGTCCAAGGTACTTCTCAGATCAAATCTGATAATTTCCTGAATTTACGTTATTTTTATGCTGATGTTATTTATGGATATATATTGCATTTTTTTATGAATCTCTGGGTTAATTATGATATTGGATACAAATAAAGATCATTACTGAGTATAGGTATCAACAATTCTAGTATGATAAGGAACCCTGAATTGTGTTGTGAAAGTTCCTAATAATAAACCCTATTCAAACATTACACCCTCATTTACAAACAAAATAGAGGTTAAGGAATGTATTGATCAGAGAAGTGTCAAGAGTCATCAACCAAAACACAAGAACAATCACAATAATCTATACTAGATTCAGTTTGGGATATTGCAGTCTTCCACCTAGGATTGCTATTTTCAGTCTTACTGAGTAGTTCTAGTAATCATCTAATATTGGATATGGTCTAGATCATCCTCAAAAATATGGTGGACATGAAGGGACATACCTAGTCCGTATCAGCCTCTAAAATATGGTGGACATGAAGGGACATACCTAGTCCAAATCGGCCTCAAAAACTATGCTTTGTATTTTTTATAAGAACTTACATAGAATACTAATATAACTAGGGTTCTTCTAGTAAAGATATTTAGATCACTGTACAATATGCTCATACATTATGGATATTATGTTGCTAATACATTTGCGGTAAGTATTATTAGTAAGATCTACACTCATTACTTAGCTTGATGCTTCTTCTTATTCCCATTAATTTATGGTGTTCATGTTCTCCTTATTGAAATAACGTGTTTACAGTAGTTCTTACTCGTGCTTATCTCTTACTCGTGCTTATCTATGATGTTGTAGATAGAGATAGTTAACCTCATAGAAAAATTCCTAAAGTAAGAGTCACCATATTTAGATATGACCTCCCAACATAGTTTTATTGACTTCATAGTTCAATGATCTATGAAGAATTTAAAATACCCACCTAATAAATAATGCTCAAACATATGGAGCATGTATACCATGGCTAGGCCTTCCACTTTAGTACCGACATAGTTTCACTTGGATCGAGTCAACGCATTTCTATTAAAGTAAACTTTATGAAATAAGATTGATTCTCTAGGTTGTGCATGGATACCTCTCCAAATGATAATTGAAACATTGGCATGTACATGGAATTCAAACATCCACTTAGGGAAAACTAAAATTTCCATCATTACCAGGTTATTTTTTAGGATGTTAAGGATGCTTCACACTCCTTGTACAAATACATTCTTTGTTTTTATTTGTTTCATTCTTCATTTACTCCATAGTCTTCTTAATAGTAGCATTTCCATTGATGAACTGTCAAGAATACCCAATTTACCAAAGATTTAGTTGCAATATATGGACATTAGTGGGTGGATTAAGTTACTAGTGGCAATGATCTTAGCGGGATCAACCAATACACTTTCATGAAGACAACATGTCCTATCATAATTCCAACATGGGTGTACAAGATGCACATTTTCATGTCTAAGAAAATTCATAGCTACCGACACCTCTAAAAACTCAAGTGAAGAATCAAAATATGATCTTTCAATAGGTTGTGCATCATGCAATCATCTAAGTACACCTTCAAAAACTTATATATATATATATATATACATATATTCAAATAATATTGCAAGGGAAAGCTAAGAGAACATTGGAAGGGCACTGGAATGTAATGACATTGTACACATTACATCCCCATTTAGTTGTGAAGGCCATATTATTTATCTTCTTTAGTAATACATACTTATTTGTACCACAAGAATCCAACCATAAGGAGTAAGTGTTATTTATGTCCTCCAACATGATCCAGCACCTTGTCACTAAAAGGTGTTGGAAACTAATCATGGACATAAGTGGGGTGGGAACTAATCATGTCATAATTGGGGTGGAGGTCTACAAATAAACAGATACTGGAATTTCTAGGGATCATGTCTTCTTGTCTTGAATCATAATTGGACTATTCAAATATGATTCAGGAAGATGAGACTAATAACCAATATTAATCTATTTCTTCTTTTACCCTCTATCTGATTCTAGGATTCAATGTGTAGGTCTCTTTCCATCTATTTCGCCACCACCATAGGTTCTATCATTCATGGGTTGGGGTGGGGAAACAACTCTCGATTTTGACCAGCTGGTTCAGTTTGGACAATCCCTTGCTTGGTTTCTCTCCTACCTAGCAAGTGGATAGGTTCTCGCTGTCCCTAAATGTAAAATATTCCATACCTAATAACATAGAAAAACTTTTTGAAGTGCAAAATGCAATTATTATTAAATAATAAATGATTTTTAGTACCCCAAGTGGAGGATTGACATTCCCTAAATAAACAACCCTTGAATCCATGTTTGTTTGGTTTTTTGTTTGTTGGGATAGTGAAGCGTTAAAGGTCATTCATGATGGTTATAAATCATTGCCAATAAGTAAGTCAGTCAGTGAGTGCCCAAGAGGTTCCATTGCTAGCTAGTCAAGGAAGGATGTTTCATTAGAAGAGTTCTATCCGGTCAATTTGAAAAACCTCCCCCTACTGTTCAATTTTTTATGGCAAATGCAACATAATGGAAAACTTGTATTTGTAGAGGAAAATATATATGCAACTCCAAAAATCTTATTGCGTCTTATTTCATTCATCTTTCGTATTAGGGTTTGCAATTATTAGTAAATAATAAATGATTTTCAGTACCCCAAATGGCCCAACAATGGTGATTCTAGGATTCAATATGTATGGTTTTCCCTTAACAGGATTGGAATCTAGATTTAGTTTGATTTTCATTTATCCTAACTCTCCTTTTATTGATTACATCTCAATTAAAATATTGTTATAGCTTATTTTACCACACATGGTGAATCACACTTTTATGACCTTCCCTGTCCCTCTGCAGACTCCTTAGACCCCATGGACCATTTTTGTACCTTTGATGTTTCCGAGATCATCCCTAAAAACATGCAAAAATTGCCATATGTGACTTTTAATCCCTTCTTGCATCTATACGCGGATTTGACCCCTAAACATGTGTACATCGGGATGTGTGCAAAAGGCCAAATTATTTTGGAGTTTTCCGTGATGTGAATCCAAATCAGTTGTCACCTGGCCTTCCATATGCCTTGAGATCACTCGGATTCGACCTTTCATTACCCCATTGAAGGGTTATATAAGGAACCCTTTGGATACATTGAAGGCATGAGGAATTGAAGAGCAAGAAAACTATACTATCCATTGTTGCTAGAGCTTATACTTGAGTCTGCATCCATTTGTCCCTTGGAGCACTTTTGTGTTCTTCCTAATCTTGCCTTTTTCTTATGAGCTTGCTATCGAGAGATGGAGGATTGAAGTGGTGGAGGCCCAAGTGGGGGACTCAGTTTCTTCGTTTCGCAGACGTGCCGATAGAGGTTGTCTCTATTGTAACCTCTATTTTATATTAATAGAAATATATTTTCCTGTCCAATAATGTGTATTTGAATGAATATTTGATCCATGGATGATTTCAAATTCTTATATGTTATTGATTATATATGCTAGAGTAGGTCTAAAACAATTATATATAGCATGCGTGTCTTAATTATTGAATGTTGAGGAAGCAATTTATCAATTCAAGCTGGAGTTGGAAAGCTCAACAGGGATCTACATCAACCATCCGGAATAAGGTACGAATCGAGATAATTTAGTGTTATATATTTGGTTTCTCTTGTATATAGGAAATGATTGATTTCTGGAGTCAAGTTGTCTATTGTGGTACCCCAAGCCATAGGAATTTCTCTCCGTAATAGAAATGACTCTAGATGCCTATCCCAGAATAAATGATCTGAAGTTGATAGGATGAAATCTGCTGGAAGGAGGGAATTAAGGCATCCCCCATCATCCAACATGAGGTACTCAGCAAAGCTGTATAATGTGGAAGGACTCGATCATAAGGTGCACAAACCAGTAACTGTACCGGGAATGGTCGACATGCAAAGTCAAGATAACTGAGGAATGGCCGACTCAGGTTTCAACTTCCTTTGAACAAGAGCATAAAGGATAATGGTGACTAAATGTAGGCAGCATAGACTCAATATGCAAAACTGGGACATCTTTGCAACACAGGAGGCATCGACAGAGGCTCCATAGGGACTGGAAGCTTAACCAGTCGGTGGAGATAAACTCAAATTAACGAGTACAACTCCTAATGTCAAACTATTAACCCAACCAATTGATGTGATATACAATTCTCTATTCGAAGGTGACATGACTCGACTGCTGCCAAAGATAACATCTCTTCTTGTCCGGCTTTTTGTTTTTGTTTTTTTTGTTGTTGGACTTTTTCAAATATTTGAAAAGCTTGAAAAAGAATAAAATCACTTTACAGTTACAGACTAGGAGGAGACGAGTGTCAAATGGGCAAACAAACTAGTTCCAAGCAGCGGAACATACCTTTGCTCAATGCAAGGACGCATGTGTAGGATAGTGACACTCGGGGGAAAGTCCCCTCCTGGTTAAAAACAGGGAATCAAGCTGCAAAGGATATATAAAATGGCTCTGCGTGGCTAGACATGAGACAAGCTTGGGCTATATAGCTGATAATCAAAGTCAGGGAAGCTGACATAAGGATCAATAAGGCAATAAAAACTCATGATAATGCAATTACAACTTGACATATACAAGGGAGTCCTCGAGAAAAAGGCCAGCATAAAGGTCAAGAGGAGTATGAAGTTCTTTCTCAAAGTCATGGCAGTACTATACAAAGGACTTCCGGACCTAAGAGAGGACTCACAGCATGGGTACCAAATGCAAAGGGGAGATAACTAGGACACCCATGTATAGGAAAGCTCTACCATTCACATAGTACCACTTCTAACAACAGCATGAAGGTTCTGTGATACCATGGAATGGGTTCGTACCTAAGGTTAAAATGAAATAGTCATAAGGTCGTGCAAAATTAAAGTGGATGTGAAATCCTAACCTATATGCCAGTTTAGACATGATACCTGTGATGGTTTGTATATAAGAACTTCCAGATTGGTGGCACCTCTTATATGCTACCTCCTTGATCGTGTCAGTGTTCATGAGATTTCAGCTCTCGTGACTTGATTCTAGTATATGTCAGGCATTTCCAGCCATATGAAGATCTTGATCCATTATATATCTTTAGCCTTCATGGAGATCATGATCCTTTGTATATCTTCATCATGGAGATTCTGATCTATTTATATTGTACGTGGAAATGACCACACATGTCATATTCTATCATGCCTATTCATGGCCATTATACTCTTATGTATCCGAGACTACTGTATCTACTTCCAGTTATATGCAGAGCTTTATTATTGTATTGTACTGATTGGATGGCTGGTTCTTCCACTGGGTTCTTCATCACTTCACTTCTGGGATGGAATTATAATGTATTACGGCCATCGTATGACCCCACTGACCTCACACATTAGGGGGCATCTGTTATAGCTGATTTTACCACACATGTGATTTACCACACATGGTGAATCACACTTTTATGGCCTTCCCTATCCCTATGCAGACTCCTTAGAACCCATGGACCATTTTTGTACCTTTGATGTTTTCGAGATCATCCCTAAAAACATGCAAAAATTGCCATATGCGACTTTTAATTCCCTTTCTCACGTATATACGTGGATTCGACCCCTAAACCTATGTACATCGGGATGTATGCAAAAGGCCAAATTATTTTGGAGTTTTCCTTGATGTGGATCCAAGTCACTTGTCTCCTGGCCTTCCATATGCCTTGAGATCACTCGGATTTGACCTTTCATTACCCCATTGAAGAGCTATATAAGGAACCCTTTGGATACATTGAAGGCATGAGGAATTGAAGAGCAAGAAAACTAAAGTCCATTGTTGCTGGGGCTTATACTTGAGTCTGCATCCCTTTGTCCCTTGGAGCAATTTTGTGTTCTTCCCAAGCTTGCATTTTGCTTGTGAGCTTGCTATCGAGAGATGGAGGTGGTGGAGGCCCAAGTGGGGGACTCAGTTTCTCCGATTCACAGACGTGCCAACATAGGTTGTCTCTATTGTAATCTTTGTTTTATATTAATAGAAATATCTTTTCTTGTCCAATAATGTGTATTTGAATGAATATTTGATCCATGGATGATTTCAAATGCTTATATGTTATTGATTATATATGCTAGAGTAGGTCTAACACAATTATATATAGCATGCTTGTCTTGATTATTGAATGTTGGGGAAGCAATTTATCAATTCAAGCTGGAGTTGGAAAGCTCAACGGGGATCTACATCAACCGTCCGAAATAAGGTACGAAATGAGATC
>LPNX010547596.1:116497-127734 GCA_001517045.1 Pseudotsuga menziesii | reverse complement strand
AGATATTTGGTTTCTCTTGCATATAGGAAAGGATTGATTTCTGGAGTCAAGCTGTCTGTTGTGGTACCCCAAGCCATAGGAATTTCTCTCCATAACAAATATTAGGAAAGAGGTTAGTTATTATTCAGGGGAACCTATTATAATGCTTATGCATCCCAATAATTATTGAATGAGGTATTATTACATAATACATTTACTGTAAGTATTAGCAGTAAGCTATGTATATATGCCTTTTCCTAAATATATTATTTTCAATTACCCACCTCCCAGTAGGTAGTAGGACCAACACAATAATCTAGGGTTGCATATCCAGTAGCATAGCTAGAAGTTTCTCCGATTAATTAAGTTGTATATTCCCCATTCAATATCCAACAACAATTGTTTAACTGACTGATCCAGATAATCCGGTTACAGTGTCAAAGGCTACTAGCACTGAAATCTCTAGGTCAATCACATCTATAATTCGTCTGGTTGGAGCAAGGGGGGGAGGATAAAATACAAATTGGGTAGGTAGAAGGAGACACAGCAATAGGCAGGAGGAAACACATAGTTGCAGGGAAAAGACACATGGCTTTGTGATTGCATGAAAGCCACTTGTACTATGATAATTAGACGCTTCAAATAACCTTGAACTACTATATACATGCATAGATAAGGAAAGAAAGGAGACTTACTTACCTACACTAAAAATGGTTTCCTAGGGCTTGGGATTTAACCCGTACACTTGTCCTAGGTATTAAAGTTGTTTGTTGTTTATGGTAATCGTATAATGAAGGGGCCTAAATAGCGGTATCGTTACATGAGCTGGGTAAGGGTAAGTGATTGATGGGAGCAGTAAACATAGAAAGAAGGGTCTGGATGTTAAGTTGGGAGTAGAGTCTTGAACTGAACACGTAGTGAAAGCGTCCTATGTCTATTAACTAAGGTGGGTTTGTTGGACTTTACTAATTTCCTGAGTGGTTTCCTTAGGCAGTCTGGAACGCCTTTGTGTAGGTGAAATTGGTCGTTGGACTTGGACGTGGGTTTGGTGGACATGTACTGTTTGGATTCCTTATGCATACTAGGTTTACTGGATGTACTTGGTTTGTGGACTGAGTGTGTACCCTCCTTAGTTTGGGAAAGTAGATAAAAGCAAGACATCTACTTCCACTTCAATCTCCTTACCAATTGCATAGTCAACTAACTAGAGAAACCCTTCTAGCGCCATGGTATACTAGCCTGCCTAGTTAATTCTTAGCCATAGTCAAACTCTAGCCTCTCACCAAACAATATATCCAGCAAAGGTTCTAGCATTAATAAGTTGGCCCAGCTTCGCTGGGTGATTTCGTACCATCCCACCTCTTATACAAGCCCGGGTTCAACCAGATAAAGAAGGTGCTCAACAAAAAAGCAATTGATCCAATCCTACTTCTCATAGAGGAACATAGTTAAATATCATTTTTATCAAATAAGAAAGTGCTTTCTGTACCCCAATGAGCCACCTTAACCCCCCCCTCCCAAAACAAAAATATCAATTTAGCAAGAAAGCGAGAGAAGCCCACCAATAGAATCCCACCCGAAATCAATATAGCAAGTAAACAAGAAGCACGTAAGTGATATTATCCCACCATTTCTTTCATCTCCCAGCCTAGCCGAATTACGAAGCAAGCCAGGAAGGAAAGGGCAAGTGCTTTCATTCACGAACTTACACTTCGGGACATGGCATTAAGTGCTGCCCAAGAATCACTTACTTAAAGTCAGGTATCAAAATCAGAGGTACCACAATATAATAGGATATATTTAGCCCCCATAGTCACATTCTATGGAAGAGCTACATAGTCACTAGACTATTAATTATTGGGGCGGGCCAGCGGGATTCAACAACCTATACTCAGGCTTTATATCTTCAACCTAGGACGATGGGATGGATGGAGTGGCGCTATTACCTTCACCCAGGAACACCTATGTATGGGGGGGGGGGGGACTATCAACAACCCACTATACTAGTAACCTTTATATAGGAATCGTACGAGCATGGAGGAAGTGAACAAGTTGTTAAAATCTATGGTGAATGACCTGACCAAGGTAAAACAAGGGTTGGTTGCTCGCTCCTTTGTAGGAAAGGAAAAAAATAAAAAAATTAGGAACCAACCTCAGTTCATAAGATCTCCTCATAAGGCATTACTCATCCTAAATAAAGTATTTGTCGATGAAATAAAGTCAATTCCTCTCCTTCTCAGTTGATCTTGCGTGCACAAACTCGGTCGAAAGTGACTAGTTTTTAGGAATAGAATTTATGGTGAAAGGGGGTAAGGTACCTCTTCTACTAGCTCTGTTGCCTACCAGCTATGCCTAAGAGACCGAGCCCAGAACTCGCCCTCTCGACTGAATTATTTCTCGGTCATGGTTTATTTATTTAAGTTAATTATAGGTTTGTTATCAAATGCCCAATCAATTCCTAGCAAGGCCCAAGAGATGGTAAATTCAATACATAAAAGGTGGCATAACCAGAAGATAGAGAGTCTGAACATGACCTTATGAGAACTGGTAATTTCAGGAAATCAATGTAGCATGTATCTTCGGATGTAAAGAATGAAAAAATGCATGTACCATGTGTTGCAGCTGCAACTTTTCTCCCCAAATTTCTGAATTTTGGGCCCCTCCTCATAATTTAAAGTCATTTTCATCGCTGGATGCTTGAATCGTTGGTCGTGTTTTATGTTGAATGATTTTGAAGATTGGTTTCCAGCCTGCTTTACAGATTGCCTGTGTATCATTTTTATGGTTGGTCGAGGATGCGAGTTTGGTATGCCTAGCTAGGGGTAAATTGTTTTTGTCTTTGAAGGTCCGCTGTTTCGGAAGCAAACGGGTTTCAACCATTGTTGGTTTTATAGCTTCGAAGTACTTAAAGTTTTCTGTTAGATGGGAATCATCCTACGTTAATTCGACGGCTGATGTTTGGTTTCTTTTCCACCGTTGCGGCCCCCAATCTGATTGACCATCCGAAGATTAAAGAGCCCTGACTGTCGATGTGTGTTAACCTTTCTGTCACATGTCCGAAGACTTTTTTCTTCTGCCGTTGCGGCCGGGGAAGCCTTTTCCCTTCCGATGTCAAAGTCTTCTAATCCCCAATTAAGTCGTTCCGCCCGCATTGCTTGTCTCTAACCTTTTTGCTTCCACCGTTGTGGCTCCCAAAGTGATTTGGCCTCCGAAGTAGAAGTCTCTCTGACGTCTGACTGAGTTTCCTCCCACCACCGCTTGCCCGTAGTTTTTCCTCTTCCGCCGTTGCGGCTAGGAAGCCATTTGGCTTCTAATGTCCAAACCTTGCCGGCTTCCGATTGAGGAGTTTTTCCCGCCCTTCGATCACTTGTCTGTTGCCTCGTTCCTTTCTGTTGTTACGACTGTAGTGGGACTTTCAGCTTCTGATGCTATTATTCTGAATATTCGATGAGTCCCCACTTCTTGTCAAGGTAGTGGTGCCGGTGTTTTCCTTGTTGTAGTAACGCAGTGCATGACCTTCTCAATGCCTAGCCATTTTTGTTGACATCATTTGAATGCGTTTCCAATGAATGATGCTAGTCTTTTGAATTCAGGTGGGTTACATAAATTGGTCAAACTGCTACAGCACGAAGGAAGACGGGCCTAAATAGGGACAAATGAAGGAAGAGACAAATGAATACCGATGGGGATGTAAACCTGAAAGGTCCATCAGTTACCCCTCCCATCATGAGCATGTGCAAAAAAGATAAAAAAAAGAAGGTTCTGAAACGTCGGAGGAACTGGAAAGCCACATGTTTGGGGGGGAGCCCAAAAGGCCTGCTGTGATAGTTTAAATATGGTAAAGTTAGAACTTAGAAAGGGACTTTTTTCCCTGGAAAATTTGTAAACCATTTTTTGCTTGTAAGAGGAACTACTTCGTTTTACAATCAGAAACTGCAATTTTTTCCTGCTGGAGAAAGCGAAATGTGGAATGTATCAACGTGATTAAATGAACAATGTTGAAGGGGAACTATTTCGTTTTCAGTTGTGTTTCATTAACTGTGAGAGTGTTTCACTTCCTGAACCTATGTTCTTCAGTATGTTTAGTGATGTTTTCCACTGTGAGTAATAAGTGTTGTTCATAAAACGATCAGCTATCTAGTTGTTTAAATATCTGTAATTGTTCATGTGTCTTGAAAGAAGTATCAGCTATCTGTAACTCTTCATAATGCATGTACAAAATGTATTACTCACCAATAAATGATAATTCTGCTCCCTAGGGATATTTTAAGTAGTTAGTTTATTTTCTTGTTGTACATGATTTGGATGCTTGTGAGTCTTAAGACGAGAGGTAAAAACCTGCGTATCACATTGTGACTGATCCTTGCATCTTATCACCCTGCATGTTAATTAGGCACTTGCATTTCATAATTTAAGTCAAAATTACAAGATTGGAGGATTGCCAATCATCCCTAAATTTCCCAGAAGAGAGTATAAAAAGAAATATCATTCTGAAGTGGAAGGCTCAGTGTTGGTTGGAGACTAGGAAGAACTTGTAGAGACAGCCTTATAGGAAGTTGTGCTACCTTTGAATCAAGAAGGCCCAGAAACCCCTCACAGTTCCCCTAATCACACTCCCATTGGTTCACCTCCTCACTCTCCACCTAGACTCATGGCTGGCGTAAATGCAAACCAACCACCTAATCCACCAAATCCACCACCTGCATGGAGAGCCAGATCACCATTAAACCTGACACCTCCATTACACGACCTACCCCAATCCTTTGACAAGATGTTTCCCAAGTTCAACCCAAATGAGAAAATACTAGTAGATGATCATCTACAAAGTTTCTACTTGGCAATTGAAGGATTGAGGGCTGGGGAGCATGAAGATGTAGTTTGCAGACTGTTTCCACATACCCTTAAAGGATCTGCAGCATCATGGTACTTTGGGTTGCCTGCTAACTCTATCCCTGATTGGGATACCTTCGAAAGAATTTTCAGAAGTAAGTATGCAACTCAGAAAACTCATGCGGCTCTCATGAAAGGGCTGTGCGCATTGAAGAAAGAAAGAAAGGAAAAGGTGCACAGCTTCACACAAAGGTTTGCAGCCTATCTCAAGAATTTCTCTCAAACGGATAGACCTTCAGACAAAGTTCTGATTGAATATTATACTTCAACTTTAGGCCCTGATCTGGCCATGTTTGCCAAAGGCAAGGCCAAGCCTACTTTGACGGAAACCTATGAAGAGGCTGAAGTAGTGGAAGCTGAAAGAGAGAGTATTGAAGACTATCTAGAGCAGTCAGGAGAAAAAAGTGTAGGCAAGAAAGCCTTATTGTTTACTAAACCTAAGGAAGAAAAATAGCCAGATTTGGAAAATATGGCCAAAATGATGCAGAAGCTGTCCAACAAAATCATAGATATGGAGAAAGAAAAGGAAGCACAAAAGTTTTATAAGCCATATTATAAGAAAAGAGAGGACAACAATCAGTCTCAACCTCCTCCGCACAATACAGCATCCATGAATTTAACAGAGATAGGGATGGAGAATTTTTGCACTTTCCACCAACAACCCCACTCAGAAAAGAATTGTTTGCAATGGATAAATTCAATGACGTTGGTCATGAATCAGATGTTGGATTCTAGATTAAAAGAAGAAGGAGATCAAGAAAGAAAAGAGAATTTTGCTTCTACTTTTGCGAAAGAACAGGAAGAAGAAACCATGGCTTTATGGAATTCTGTCTCATTATTTGATGCTGAAGAGGAAAAGACTCAGGGGTACAAGGACATTATGGAAACCAACGTAGCCACAAGGAGCCAAGGGACGGTTAAGGAAGAAAGTCTTATACTCCCAAAGATTAAGAGGCTGCAGAGAAATGTTAAGAAGAAATTTCAAAATAAATCCTTGGGTGATAAGATTCCAGAATTTGCCATTACCAGCCAAGATCCTAGGAAGAATGAGGCGTGGGCCAAGCCAAGTGAAGAAAATGCCGATAAACCCCATCCCATTGAGCAGCCGATGGATTATGACATAGTGGAGGATTTAAAAAGGGTAAAAGCAAATGTGCCACTATTTGAAATGTGTAAAGTGCCACAGCAAAAAGAGAGACTGTTGAAAGCACTTGAAGTGTCAGATGAGAAGCTGCCTGCCAACAATCAACCTTAGGAAGAAGAAGAAATTGGAGAAACCAGCGTTGGAGCTAAGTCTAAAAGCAAACATCCACCTTTCCTCCTCACGTTTGAAATTTTCAACCATAATGTGCATAATTGCTTGGTAGACTTAGGGGCGTCGGTAAATGTTATGCCCATATTAGTCTGTAAAAATATCAATGGGCAGCCTAAGCCATCCACGTGGAGGGTGGTTCAATTGGATAGAATGGATGTAAAGGTGATTGGTGAGCTGGAAGATGTCCTAGTCCGTCTGGAATCCAATGACAAAGTTTGTCAAGTTATTAACATCATGGTGGCTGATATACCGGATGCTTACGGTCTTGTCCTGAGCAGAGATTGGTCGGCCAAATTAAATGGATATTTCGCCTCAGATTGGTCACATCTGTGGTTACCATACAAAGGGAGTCCGAACTAGATTAAGATTCTAAGAGAACCTCACATGAAGTACAATGTTACTCAACTAGATGAGAAAAATGTACCAGTGGATTCTGTATTGGGAAACTATTTTATTGAGTTAGAACCTGGCAATTACCAAGCAGAAGAAGCCAGCAACACATCAGACACTCAGCCTGATCTCCTTTGATTCTCACAGGCTGATGAGATTGACCGTAAAATAGTAGACTTAGCAGTAGGAATAGATTCACATTCAGTAGTTAGTGATTTTTGGATTTTGTTTTTTGATGGCTCTAAAACATTAGAAGGGTCAGGGCCTAGCTGTGTCCTGATCGAACCACATAAGAATAAACATTTCCTTTCATGTATATTAGAGTTTGAGTGTACTAATAATACAGCTGAGTACGAAGCATTGGTACAGGGACTAAAGAAGGTAATTGAATTAAAGGTAAGTAATCTAAAAGTTTTTGGGGATTCTAAAATTATTGTGAAACAAATCCGAAATCAGATACATTGTGTTTCTCCTCACTTAAAGGCTTACCAGAATGAGGTATGGGATTTACTTAAATGTTTTAATGCATTCAACATTATTTCAATTCCAATAATTAAAAATGCAGCTGCTGATCTGTTGGCCACATTAGCCGCTAGACTCGTACCCACTAATAATCGGTGTTCTGTCGAACTGCTTTTCAAGCCTTCAATACCGGATATGATCACCAACTTGCGAGTGTTCGATGATGATCAGCAAATCATAGAATGTTTGAAAAATGACGAGGTGTTTAAAGGAGCGATCATAGATGATGAAGAGCATCAAGCAGAGATGAAATATGACAATTTCATTCCTAAAGGTGTCAGAATGTTAGAAAAAATGTTCGATTTAAATGAAAAGTTCAGAAGACCAGCCAACGTGAAGACCCACAGCTCATCTCTACAGTTCGAGCTGATAAATTTAGGGACTGAGATGAATCCCAAATTTGTGAATCTCGGCAAGTGTTGTTCACCAGCAGAGAGAGACAAATTCATCAGTTTATTTAAACAATATAAATATGTTTTCGCATGGACGTACGAAGATTTGAAAACATACGACACCAGCATCATCAAGCACATTGTTCCCATCAAAGCCGGAGTCAAGCCATATCAGCAGCCTTTGAGAAAAATGCATCCAAAGCTAGAACCACTGATTCAGAGTGAAGTGAAGAAATTATTGGATGCTAGAATCATTTTTAAAGTCAGACACTCTGAGTGGGTATCAAATCCGGTACCAGTTAGAAAAAAATCTGGAGAGATCATATTATGCGTTGATTTCAGAAATCTAAACCGAGCTTCTGATAAAGATAATTACCCGGTGCCACCCATGGAGCAATTGCTCCAAATGGTTTCAAGTTTTGAACTGATTTCGTTATTGGATGGTTTCTCTGGCTACAATCAAGTATTAGTAGCCGAGGAGGACAGGTTGAAGACAACGTTCAGGACCAAGTGGGGAACCTTTTCCTATAGAAGGATTCCTTTTGGGCTTATAAATGCGGGAGCAACATTTCAGAGAGCTATGGACATAGCTTTCCGTGGATTGATCGAACGCAGTGTTGTAGTGTACCTTGACGATATTACGATATTCTCGAAAAAAAGAGGATAGCACGCATTTCACTTAATGCATATTTTTGAATGCTATCGAAAGTATGGCACCTCACTCAATCCTAAGAAATGTGTGTTCGCTGTCACAGAAGGCAAGTTGCTGGGTCACATAGTGTCAAAGCAAGGGATCTCCATTGATCCAGAAAGAATTAAGGCTATTGAACAAATCCCCTTGCCCCATAATAAAAAGGGGATGCAATCATTCATGGGAACCATAAATTTTGTACGATGGTTTGTGTCTGATTTCGCTCAGACTGTTAAGTCGCTGCAGCAAATGGTCAAGCAGAATGCACAATTCAAGTGGACTGAAATTGAGAAGAACGCTTTCAGCAAAATTAAAACTGTTGTTGCACACGCACCCTCCTTGAAAAGCCTAGACTTTGATAAAGACTTTATTCTGTATACATTTGCATCCGATGATTCATTGGCAGTCGTGCTCACCCAAAAATAAGAAGGGAGGGATGAATTCCCAATCTCCTTTATGAGTATTGGTCTACAAGGGGTCGAATTGAATTACCCAGCTGTTGATAAACAAGCTTACACGGTATTCAAAGCGGTAAAGCAATTCAGGCCTTATATTTTAAAAAATAGAACCAAGGTGATCATCCCCTACCCAGCTGTGAGGTCTCTTCTTATACAAAAGGAGTTAGGAGAAAGAAGGGGCAACTGGGTAACAGCTCTTCAAGAGTATGACCTTGAATTCAAGCCAGCATCTATAGTGAAAGGACAAGGGTTGTGCAAACAGATGATTGAAAGTGGGAAAGGTGAAGAACACGCCTGGGAAGATGAAGCCGAACTACATATAATGGAGGTATGCCCTTTGTTTACAGCTCCCGAGTCTTGGTATAGGGATCTGGTGCATTACCTACAGGCAGGGTTGTTGCCAAAACATTGGAGTTCCAAGCAAAGAAGAGCGCTGCGTCTTAAATCAGCCTCCTATCAAATTTTCGAAGCAATATTATTCAGAAAGAATTATGACGGGGTTCTTCTCAGATGCTTAGAAAAGGAAGATGCGAAGAAAGTAATGTCAGAATTGCATGACAGTCCTGCTGGGGGACATTATTCAAGAGACACTACAGCCCACAAAATCCTCAGGGCAGGTTACTATTGGCCTACGCTTTTCAAAGATGCACACGCACATGTCAAGAAATGTGATATTTGCCAAAGGTGTGGTGGGAGACAACCTAAAGCAGCAGCACCCCTAAATCCTATGATGATCACGGAACCATTCGAGCAATGGGGGCTGGATATAATTGGAGAAATAAAGCTGAATTTCTCTCTATAGCACAAGTACATTCTGACCGCCACTGATTATTTCACCCACTGGGTCGAAGCTATCTCACTGCGCAAGATAAATGAAGACGAAGTCATCAGCTTCCTACAAGACCACATCATGACCAGGTTTGGAGTTCCAGTTTCATTAGTTTTTTATAATGCTAAGTACTTTTCATCAATTAAATTGACTGCTTTTGCTCATGATAAAGGAATAAAATTGCATTATTCTGCTAATTACTATCCACAAGGAAATGGCCTGGCTAAATCCTCCAACAAAAATCTGATTAGAATTTTAGAGAAGACTGTAGTAGAAAACCAGAGGAGTTGGCACTCAGCATTACCAAATGCCCTTTGGGCCGATAGAGTCACACCCAAGTCTGCGATTGGAGTGTCTCCATATGCCCTTGTCTATGGTAAAGAAGCCATCCTTCCTCCCAATATCATGCTACCATCTTCCATACTAGCTCAAGAGTCTAGGGGGTTGGATGATGAAGTTTTGCAAATAAGAATATACAATCTCCTGAAAGCAGAAGAGGCTAGATCTAAAGCTCGAGAACGCTTTAAGCAACAGCAAGAGCTAGTTAAGATATGGTTCGACAAACATAAAGCTGGAACAAAAGACTTTGAAGTAGGAGACTTAGTCCTCAAATGGGATCACCCCCATGACGAGAAAGGAAAGCACACTAAATTTCAGAAGTTGTGGGTAGGCCCTTTTTAGATTGCAGCAAATCTTGGC
The DNA here is from genome assembly GCA_001517045.1 of Pseudotsuga menziesii. Lineage (NCBI taxonomy): Eukaryota > Viridiplantae > Streptophyta > Pinopsida > Pinales > Pinaceae > Pseudotsuga > Pseudotsuga menziesii. The sequence goes on along the minus strand of LPNX010547596.1, from coordinate 117,569 downwards.
CCTTATACTTACAAGTTGTAGGATCTTCAGGGGTGGGAAGAGAACTTACCAGTGAATGGTTTGGTTCTCAAGCCTTATTTTTCCTGAGTTTCTTCGAGTTCTTCTGTCTTGTATATAAATAATCTGTTTGGCTGTCTTTTGAGTCCTGTTTTACAGTTTGTTTTAGTTTGTTTTCTTGATTCTAATAAAGGGAATGAACCTGCGGTTGCATGGAGAACATTAAAATTTTTGGGAATGATAAACATTTTTGGGTCTCAGACTGTGTGTTTTGTATAAAAGAATTTCTTCCAGTTTAGTTGTTTTCTCAAATAATTCTGTGTGCATTAAAGTCCTGCTTAACCCCTGTGAAATAAACCGGATTCGAAGAGTCTGGAATACTATGTTGAGGCTCCATCCACGTCACAATTAAAATGTTCTAAGGAGCGACAGCAGAGGACCCATGGAAATGAGCAAGGTGAACAATATATTAAATATAAATGATCCCATGCCAATAAATGAATGCCAAAAGGCAAACAAGAGTCAAAATAAAACTCCTATGAAAGCATCATACATCAAAGCAAATGTTGAATCATAAGTACTAAGTGGCCGACAGATCCCCTCCGTCCGTGAGCTGAACATGAAGTACACCACTCACACAAAAGGACACTATGGGATAGAGGATCCTGAATTAAAATTCAGTAAGAAATGCATACAGGAGGACTCATGTGAAAAAGGACAAAAGTACCAAAAGCACAAAGGTGCTAAAATGGCATGGGAATGCGGAACAAATGAATATCTCTGTTTACCATCTGCTACAATCTTGTGGTTTCCAAGCTGTTAGTTACCTAAAGACAAGAATAATAATGAAACTCATCTTTCAGCCTCAACAGAGTTATCTGGACTTGAAAATATTGGTTTCCACTCTCCCTTATTGGACTGTCATCAATGATTAAAGGTACACACTGCTGTCATTTGAGAAATCCGGAAAGCTGGAAGGATTCAATAGATGCATTATTGTGAAACAGTCTGTCACCCAAAGAACAATCACCCAGAGATCTAGGTTCACCAAGTAATCACCAATTGTTGCAACTGC
>LPNX010547596.1:95526-110862 GCA_001517045.1 Pseudotsuga menziesii | reverse complement strand
TAACTCAACAACAGCGGAAAAGAACACAGAAAATCATACACATTTGACACAGATATTTTGGGCCCTGCCCCTGGAAAAACCCCGAAGGGAAAACCAGTGAAGCAATGATTTGATTATGGCTAATAATGAATCTTACAGCATTCTTGGAACATCTGACTGAGTTCCAATATTCCACGCAAGAAACCCTTCATTGCTTCATGGTACTACATCCCTCCATCTTCACAGCCATCTCCTCCACGATTATCATCTCTCTCACTCCTCTCCTCCACGAGAAGTAAGGATGTCTCACTCACATCCTCTCCTCCATGAGAACAAGAAAGCAAGCCTCTCACACCTCTCCACCCTAAGAAGTGTCTCACTTCTACACAAAGAAGTACTCAAACCCTTCCCCTAGATCTCTTTTTATAATACACTTTAATGATAAAAACCTAACCCTAGATCTCAATGGCCAAGATTAGATCTTGCCTCCCACGATCTAACGGTCATGATATAATCTCTCGTTGAGATCACTTCAATCACTTAAGTGACCTAAATTTACATTATAAAGTCCCTTTATCATTAAATACAAAAAGTCACTTTAATTTTATAAACTCACTTTACAAAATTAATATCTAGAGAAACTATATGCATGATAAACACTGTGCATAAGCACTGTCTGAGCTACTCTTTTCAACAATATCAAACCCCATCAACAACGTACCCATGCCTCTGCACACTACTCCACATTTGGGAAGAAACACAAGTTCCACGTCGACTTTCTCGTCGTGCCAGCAACATTCTAGTAGTAGATCAACGTCTGTAGGAAGAAGGCCTGGGATGGCAGACGACAACACAAAGTTAACTTTATTCCATGGAAACGGGACTAATGATCCTAAGTAGTGCTGGTTTTTATGTGAGGTGGTATGGACTATCAGATAGACTATTGATGATGATGTCAAGAAGGGTCAAATGGAGACCACTCCTCGGGGTCGGGTGTTGGATTGGTACATAAAATTCATACAAGTTCCTACGGGGACCCCTGCAAAAACATTGGATGAAGTCAGGAAATGAATAATTGAAGAATTTAGAAAGCCCGAGTCTAAAGCACAGTATATTACTGAGTGAAAGGAGATTAAACCATTTTCTAATGAAACTATTTGGGAATTTGACCAGATATTTAAGACACTAATGGCAAGAGTTAGTTTTGGCATGAGTGATGTTTAGCACAAAGAATGGTTCATCACAGCACTGGTATCTCATATCTAGCAACCACTGATGTAGCAAAATATCGTGACATAGAGCGAGGCTCTGGAGAGCGCAATGAAGTTAAGGCTTCGTCTATTGGAGAAAGTGCAACTGGCATGAACCAAATTCAGGCGCAGCTGGTGAACTTGACGCTTCAGTTACAATACATTAAGAAGGGGAAAGAGAATCGTGAAGATCTTTGGTGCGCTCGATGTCATGTAGATGGACACACTAAAGATACTTTCCCTCACTTCTAAAATTATCTGCTATGTGGGGCACCGAACCCACTGAGTTGCGATAGTGTACCATGGTGCTGCATATGCCAAGTCTATGGGCATCGACATGAAGAATTTGGATACATGCAAAAGATGGTGACGAAGCTGAAAAACTTATATTGCTCATTTTGTTGATGTGCAGGACATGAAGATAAATACTATCGCGCATATGACCTGCTTCAGGAAAGGACATATGAATCCTACTATGTGAAAGGTGAATATAATTGCACAGTAAAACAATCACAACCACAGCATTAGGTGGTACAATCTCTACTTCAACTGTAGTATACACCAGCACCACAGATGTAGTTGATACCGTTGAAGCTGCAATTGCAATTTTCGCCGCAGCCATAGTTCGCACCACAACCGCATTATAATCATATGTTGATGGCTCCACTATAGTATGTTCAAGAAGCGCACTATGTTTAGCAGTAGTCGAATCTCCCACCGCAATAACTGGCTCAAACGTAGTAGCAGCAGCAAGGAGGATTCCACGGAAGATTCTGGGGAAGAGGAGGAGGAGGAGGTCGCAGACCTATTCAGTTTTACAATTGTGGGGTATTCATAAATTACTAGAGAGGTTTACTACAATTGCAATGTTCATGTACATAATGCACCGCAATTGATCATACTATCGAAATTTGTCCACAATTTATTGTGAGATGGTAGGAGGGAAATGTTTCGCAGTTAAAAAATTAGAGTCAATTGTAAACCCAGACCCATAACCAATTGCAGAACCAGAATCAATTGCAAAATCAAGCTTAGAATCAAATTCCACTTTAGAATGTGAGTCAACCTATGGATCCTCCATTGAACCAAAATCCACCACAGAACCAGAACCAAGGGTCGATGGTTGCAACAATCTCAGCAAAACCCAAAACGGAGGATGTCGATGTCGCTATTGTCACCTGCGGGGGTGTGATGACCGGAGAGGATGGTCCCTTCCCACAGGTTTGATTGGCTGGGATGAAGAATCGGTTGTTTGATATCACAATTGAAAGAGATACATTCTTTGAAGCCCGAGATGTGATTGGAATAAATCCTGGTAAGCCACCTATTTATGAAATTCCCTCTTCTTTTGATTCTTCACTAGAGGCAGGACCATCGCGGAAGCATGGTACCTTGAAAAAATTCTTTGAGTTGCTTGTCACTGGAAATACATATCAATTCTCTGGCTGAGATTGAGAATTTGTTGTAGTGCCTAGGTAAGGAGTGGAAGGACTCCGCGGTGAACTCTTTACATAAGAAAAAGAAGGGAAAACAAATGTGCATGAACATTCAGATTGAGGACTATGAAGTAGATTCAGTCATTTTGGACCTAGGATCAGATGTGAATATTTTGACGAAAGAGAATTGGTGGAAAATGGGGAGACCGACGTTGGGTTTATCACCTATGCAGTTGTGATTGTCTAATCAAGCCAAAGTACAACCAATCGTCCATGTGTCGAACTTGGTCGTAGATGTTGAAGGTATGAAGACCTACACTGATTTCAATGTGATTGAAGACAGTGGAGGCTCCTATCCTGCATTGCTGGGGATTGGATGTGCCAATGATAGTATGGCAGTAATTAATTTCAACAAGTGGATGATGAAATTTGAAAATAAAGGCATCAAAGTCATCACTCCTATGGATCCCAACGAAGGGTGTAGGTATATTGAACCAGTGAAAGATGAAGTTTTCTAGGGATGGGATCATACTTACAACATCTCAGAAGATTATATCCACCTGACTGTTGATGGGGAACGTGTCTGGCATAGCACTATCTCTGCATCTTTTATTCTTATGATGCGTTAGAGAACTGGAAAAATCTCATGCATGAGGTGTCATTTAGGAAGTGTGGTTTGGTTACACTATCGTTGTTCCGTGTTGTGACTGAGATTGTTGAATTACCACTATATGAGGGAATGCTTGATCTTTCTCCATTCCTCATGGAGTATGAAGAGAAGGTATCCAAACCTCAGTGATTGTTGGCACTGGAGGAAGCATTGAAAGCCACTCCAACATGTTGGTGGGAGACTCATAAGAAGAGAATTAATGGATGGGAGCAGTGTCGACGGTTGATGAAAGTTCACTTTGGCGACAAAAAAGTATATCACACTAGGAAGTATGATGGGTGGACTGACCCCAGTGGTCACCTGATGGAATGTCAGACTTTGCAGGCATCATGACCAAAGGATGAATGGGTCCATGCCTTTGTTCACACCTTGGAAGAAATTCCAAGGTCGTGGTATATATTAACAAAGTTGCGTAGAGAAATAACCACTTGGGAAGAGATGACGATTTGTTTTACTCATACCTTTAGTTTCACGAATTCCAATCTTGATGTCCACAATGCACTTCATATCATCATGGATGTGGTATTAAAAGTATTACTAGTTGCATATCCAGTGGATCCACATGCGCATTGCCACATGCAGTCGATGATGGAATTTTACAATGTGTCTAGTGGACCTGAGGATGACAATGAGCTACGTAATATCAATATTATGAAAACAAAAGGGAGTAGTCACAGCACCAAATATCCTAACCGATCCTATGAAACAGCTGCTGAATATTAGAAAAGTTAACATTGGGACGGAGGAAAACCCAAAATTTTCTAGTGTTGGGGATTACTAGGATGAAGAGACCATGGAAAAGATCACAGATCTATTACATGAATTTCAAGACCTATTTTCGACAAAGTTCTCAAAAATGAAGGGGGTACTGGGTGATTTAATGGAGATGTAAATTCTAGTAAAGCTAGATGCAAAACCAGTAATACAGAGGCCATATCACCTGCCAACCATACAAAGAGAGAGTCAAGGCTGATATCAAACGGATTTTGGATGTTGGAATCATTGACCTAGTGGAAATATCAGAATGGACCATTCCTATGGTGTTCCAAGACAAGAAAACCGGTGAAGTTCGAATCTGTGTTGATTTGAGAAAATTGAATGATGCTTGTATCCATGATCCATTTCTGACACCATTTATAGAAGAAGTACTGGAAGGAGTATGCGGTCAGGAGATGTATTCCTTCATAGATGGATTCTATGGTTATCACTAGATTAGGATCACAAAGGAGGATAGGAATAAAACAACATTTGTTACTGAATAGGGTTGTTTCCAATACACAATAATTCCTTTTGGATTGAAGAATGCACCTGCGATATTTTCCCGGGTTGTTGTTGCTGCATTCAAAGATTTTATTTAGAAGTTCCTACAAGTTTATATGGATTATTGGATAGTGTATGGTTTGATTAGGGATCACCTAGAAAACCTATGACTGATGCTGGAAATATGTCGACAGCATCAGATTACATTGAATTCAAAGAAGTGTATTTTCTGCACACCTTTTGGAATGTTGTTGGGTCACATTGTTTGCAAGCAAGGATTGTTGGTTGAGCCTGCAAAGATAGTTCCTATTTTGAACTTGCCACTGCCGACAAATGTGAATATGCTTAGGGAGACATTGGGGCACACCGAGTATTATCACAAATTCATCAGAGGGCATGCTGCAATTATTGCCCCTATGGAGAAACTGTTGAAGAAAAATGTTGCATTCGTATGGAGTCAAGAATGTCAAGGAAGATTTGACACACTGAAGGCCAAGATGGCTTCGACACCAATACTTGTGTTCCCAGATTGGAACAAGGAATTCCATGTCCATGTCAATGCATAGTCTATTGCATTGGGAGTAGTGCTTGCGTAGCCAGGTGAAGGAGATCTTTATCACTCGATCACTTTTACTAGTCAAAAGTTTTCATTTGTTGAGAAAAACTATACCACCAGAGAGAGAGAGAATGTCTAGTGGTGGTATATGCGTTGCAAAATTTTAGGCACTACCTTTTAGGTGGTCATTTCAAGATGTTTACAGACCATTCTTATTTGAAGTACCTATTCAATAAGCCTATGTTGGGGGGGAAGATATGACGCTGGCTACTTCTCTTTTAGGAGTTTGATTTTGAAATATTTGTGAAGTCAGGTTGCTTGAATGTTGGACCTGATAATTTGTCCTATATTGAGACAGGCGAAGAGACAAAAAATATTTAATAGGGACTATCGAATGCATAGCTGTTCAAAGTTGATGTGGAAAATGACTACTATGCTCAAATAATCCAATGTTTGGCAATGGGAAACACACCAGAGGAGTTTTCAAAGAGTTAGAAGAAGTAGTTGGTGGTTAAATCTTCTTATTTCCAGTTGATTGTTGGACACATATATCAACTTGGACTAGATGAAATTTTGCGGCGCTATGTCCTACCACATGAACAAGGGTAGATTTTGGTAGAAGAACATGTGGGAGTCATTGGGGGACACTACAATGGTCGCACTACTGCAAGAGAGGTTATTCGCAGAGCGATCTGGTGGCCCACTTTACATAATGATGCGACAAATTATGCATGGACCTTCGATGTGTGTCAATGGACAAGAAAACCATCATGGAGGGACGAGATGCTGCTAGTGCCACAAGTAACCTTGCAGCCATTTGATAAATGGCTCGTGGATTTTGTGGGTCCAATCAAACCACCTGGGAAGAGAACTGGTGCACGGTATATAATCACAGCAATAGACTATTTGATGAGGTGGGTGGAGGCCGCACTAAGTCGTGGATTGCACCATTGCGACAAAAGCAAGATTCCTATTTGATAATATTGTGACATGGTTTGGGCGCTCAAGGATATTTATGAGCGACCAAGGCAGTCACTTCTTCAACCGCACAGTCCATGCGCTGACAGAGGAATTGCAAATACAACACTAGAAAAGTACCCCATATCATCCACAGGAAAATGGAACTATAGAAGCATTCAACAAGATCTTAGAGCGTGCGCTTACAAAGGTATGTAATGCTAAACATGATGACTTGGATTTGAAGATTCTAGTAGTATTGTGGGCATATCGCACCACTTGCAAGAGATTGATGGGATAGACATCGTTCAAATTGGTGTATGGAAAAGAGGCGGTTATGCCTATGGAGTACATTGTTCCTAGTTTGTGCATTGCAGTAGTGATGGGAATGGATGATGAAGCAGCTCGAGAGGAGCATGTGGCACAGTTGATACAGCTCAAAGAGGACTACTTTGTTGTAGGGTTCCATCAGTGCGTCAAGAAGGATCAACCGAAGGCTTGGCATGATCGCCACATAAAGAACAAGTAGTTTCAGCAAGGAGATTTGGTGTTGTTATATGACAACAAGTTCATGAAGCATCCAGGTAAGGTACAGATGCACTGGATAAGTCCATATCTTGTTAATTCCATTACTTCTAGGGGGCAGTTCAACTACAACAATTAGATGGAGAGGTGCTTCCAAAACTAGTGAATGGTAGCCGACTTAGGCCCTATAGTACAGGGTCAGAACCACACAATGCTTGAGGCACTGTGCAATAAAAAATAATAGGGATAGAAAGAAAGAAGAATGGTTCTCCAGGAGGAAGTGGTTGCGCAAGAATAGTAGTCAATCATGTAGTTCAGATGATAGCTCGCGACAGCTACAGGCCCACGAATTGGTCAAATCAGTAATAAATGAAGATAGTTAAAAGCAATTAACCAACAATGCTTGTTGAAGAAACACGCATTTATGCCTGATCCTACCATTAAATTGACAGGATCTCCAGTGGATTCGGGTTGTTAATGACTGATCTGGTCATGATGACTGTGTTTGTTTTAGTAATGATGAGGATGGTTCGAATTGACACTATAAGAAGGTGCTCGATAGGTTTTGGAAGCACCATTGTGATAATATTGTAGAGCTAAGTAAGTCACCAAGCGGTCGAGAGAGTTGTGTGAGGTGCCAAAAGGGTGTGTGATTATCAAAAAATTGCAGGGCATTGGTGCAGCATATAGAGCACCCCAGACACTGTGGATATTTCAAGTGAGTGGGAGTCATCAATTAGACCAACCACCATTGTTGAAGAACTCGTCAGTATGCCAGTTGGATCATCATTGGTCCTGAAGAATAAGCGGCAAGTGCAGAATCCTAGCTCTCCAGTGCTACAGAAGAGGCATACAAGAATGTCAGTAAGGGTGTAGGAAGATGCAATTGCATAGACTAGGCCATCTAGCTCTGGTTTTGTAGAGTCAGTGGTTTGAACTAGGGTCTCCATTAAGGAGATCCTAGGCTACGTTTCTCCCACCTGACCTAGTGCGCAGCCTCGGCGGCTAACCAAGAATCAAAAGTATCGACAGAAGATGCCACCACTTTCGAAAGGGATGGTGCGCCACAATGATATTGTACCAGCATTGGTGAGGATGAAGTATAATGACCATGACTTGTTCGCAGTAGAGAATGATCCCTTTGTGTCTTTGGCCTCAGTTGCAGGAGGGCCAATAGAGTGTATCTTGCATAATTGGCTGAAGGGGTTGGATAAAGTTGGGTTGCTAGGGCTCATCAACATGCTGCACTTTGGGCGGTTGAATGAGGCAAATTCCTCTATCAAGCAACTGTTTTGATTTCATGGAGGGACATTGTGGTTGGACACACCAGTTGTAATAATAGTGGATTTAATATCAGATATCACGGGGTCACCAAAGGATGGGCCAGACCCATCGCAATATTTCAAAGGCAGGGATAATGATAAGTGGCTTGCTGCACAGTTGAAGCTGAAGTATGACTTGCAGCATGATGGCATGGCGTACTGCATTGATAGAATCATTAACTGCGCGGTACATATTGACGCCATGATTTTAGAAAGAAAGATCATCCACAAGAATTGTCCCATCCAGTTCACTTTAGGGGTGATTGCATGTGCAGAACAATGCACAGAAGGGGTGCAAATGAACTGGGCACTCTTGTTGTTGAACCAATTAACATAGGATGCGGTAGCAGTTCAATCCAGAGAACAACCTTTTGGATATAGGTCGATCTTGATATTAATTGTGCTAGTGGCTTGGATGGAGCCAGTTGATTACCAAGGTATGGAGGTTGAAGCAGTTAAGGTGTGCAAGGATGTACACTACCAAAACCTATGGTGGGTTGAGGAACCTACCAGGAAAGAGGATTGCGCAATCCAATTTTGGGTATAATGGGAAGCACTATAGGAAATTGCTGTCAAATTCCACCGACTATCCAACGAGGCTATAGCCAAGTATCAAAAGATCGCTTGGTTGGCCATAGGACCGCACACCATTCATGTGCAAGCCCGATGTGACCCAGATAAACAATGGTTATCAATGTCTTATAAGGTGATGAATGAGGAATTGGATGCGAGGGTTGACGATTGGCCTACAACATGGTGGGAACCGGTCGGTGTTGATGAATTATTAACAGGACCACCAATAGATGCACCTGAAGATTTCGTATAAAGAGTCAACCAACAGAGTCACCACGACGTTATAGCGGATTTCACCACTCTAGGTGAATCACACTTTGTATGGCCTTCCCCTGTCTTGCTGCAGACTCCTTAGCCCCTATGGACCACTTTTTATCCTTTGATGTTTCCTTGACATCCCTAAAAACACATGTATTTGAATTGCTCTTTCTCTCTTGTTTCTGTGTCGGGTATGGGGGCATGTATGCCTGGTAGAGTCTGATTGGTGTGAAGTTTGTCTCAGCCTATCTATTTTCCTTGATTTTATGCACCTTTTCTTCCTGTATGTGGGTTTTTGATTTACAGTCGTGTATACACGTGGTTTCCTCTGTGATTTCTGCGTATACACGCAGGTTTACTGTGAAAAATCACGTATACCCTTGATTTTGGATTTTTGTGGAAGATAATTGGTTGCCAGGTGAAGTCTGATATTTGCTGAGTCTCCTTTGACACTGCCTGAGTCTATTTAGACCTCTGTCTCTGACCAAAAACGTTTTTTTTAGCCTAATTTTTTTTTTAGGAAAGTTCTTGTCATGGCATTTTTGATTTTTTGTTTGAGATTAGTGCATTAGAGTTCTTTTACCTTATTGCTTTGCTTGAGTTCTGTTTGGATGTGTTTGCAGAGTCTAGGGGTTGTAGAATCATTCTTTTTCTTTTTGTATCTCTTTTATTTTTAGAAAATCCAAAAACATTTGCTTATCATCATGCATTGCATTTTGCACTTTGCATTGTACTTGCACTAGATAGATTTGCTTTGGAGTACTAGTTAGGACTTCATATAGGAAAATTTGCATTCATCATTTGAAGAAAAATTGTGCATTTCACGTAGTAGCATACCCTGTTTTCATGGACACAATGCATTTGCATTGATTGTTAGGTGTGCATTTTACTTCTTGTTGCGTCATAACACCACTAGTTGCACAACCATATCCTATTTTTTAGTAATAAAGCCAACTAAAATCAACACTAAATTAAAATGAACTACACTCTTTTCTTTTCTAGGGTGCACCAACAAGCTTAGGTTTTAGGATCTTGGAATAGTTCATTGTAAGTCAATTCTCCAAGATCACTAAACAACAACATCTAGGTGTCTGTCCAGGTGAGTGTGTGAAATCCTTGGTATAACCAGTGTTCTCAGGATCCTCCTCTCAAAAGGGAGTTAAGCACGAGGCAGTGTGAGCGTTTATTGATTGGGATGACCCCTAGTCATAACTAAGTAGTACCAGAGATATTTCCAATATTGTATTCATATCTGGGGGCTCTTTCGAGAGTTTCGGGCTTTGCTACCCTGCCCATACGATCAATCCCGCCTGCGACTATTCGCCTGAGCATTGAGTATATTGAGGTGACCTTAGTGGCCTTACCTAGGATATCGAGGGGGTGCTTGTGGAGGTTATTCTGCAGGTGTCCCAGCCAGGTTGGGGTCAGACAACATAGTCGCTTTACGCGTTGAAGTTGAGGGCCACAATAATTGGTTACGTACCTCCGCTTGTTGTGTATGGGAGTCTCAAGCCTCTCCTAGGAGAGACATACCTGCTTCATTCAGGATCTCACTTATCCAGCCCTTGTTTGCTTGCATTTGGCTTTAGATTTTATTAGTGATTGCTCTATGCATGATAGTTGGCCTAGGGTTTACGTAAATAGAGAGTCTTTGCTATTTTTTGAGTCATTGTGGATTCGAGTGCGGTTCCACGCCGTTCTCGTCGTTTAGTAGGACTTCCACCTTCTACTTCCCCTCCTCCTTTGGGAGAGAGACCTAGACAGTCCAGGCGGACTATGTCACACATTGATTCACACACCATGGGGGATTCTTCAGAAGGTATTCCTGAACCACCTCCTCCCATTCGTGTAGACGATGGGGAATTTACACCTACTTATGATCCTTCACCCGACTTAGCCGAGTTAGGTCCTGTGATTTCTGAGATAGGAGCCATGCATGATAGACCTACTCACTCTAGGGATGATTCCCCATTGATGCGTTACCGGTATGGCATGCCGAAGTATGCCAAGACTCATTTTGAACCTGCCACTACTAGCTATGGTAGTTATGCTATGGCTGGTTTTCCTATGCATGATTTGACATTTCATGTCGAATCCGACCTCGACCCTAACACTATGCTTGGGGGCACTCTCATTCCTTACCATGTGGAGAGGTTTGGGAGCACTAGTCACATTGCACCTTCCGTCCTAGTGGTGGAAGCTACATCATATATCCCTTCTAGGTCTAGGGTTAGCGATCTGATTAGGATACCAGATCTGAGACGAGTGACGATAGGTGGTAATACATATCTTATTACTCAGATTCCTTCGTCGTCAGCCCCTAGTTCTTCAAATGTTCATCCTCCACCTTATTCACGTGGTCCTTCGAGCCGATATATAGCTACGAGTCAGGTCTGTACTATGGTTACTAGACCGATTGTGTCTCAAGTTTACATACCGCCCGTTGCTTCGGGAGGCTATGTTCATGCTTCTAGAGGTCAGATTACTACTTCTTCGGCATATATCCCTAATTTCAGTATGTATATCCCTACTTCTGGAGTGTAGCTTCCTACCTATAGAGTGTCTCATGAGCCATCGCATGCGATGACCTATGGACCTTGTTATGGGATGCAGTATGGACAGGTTTCTTCAACTTATGGAGGTGGATATCAACAACCTGCTTACTCTCCTAATTACAGCTTTGTAGCTCCTACTAGTCAAGGTCCACCATACTATGGTACTTCCATGCCACCCTATACGGGTCAGACAGGAGGAGGGCACTATGGTCAAGGCCATGGTGGTAATCAACCCTATATGAACCAGGGAGCGATCCATCGACCTCATCATCCTAGGCTCCCTTTCCTTGCGACGCTTAATCTTCCTGACTTATCGAGACTTGCGAATGATCCTGTGGCTCATGACCCAGCTTGGCCAGCTATCCCTGCCAAGATTCCTTCGTACATACCTAAGTTTGAAGGAAAACCGAGAGAGGATCCAAGCGAACACGTTACTACGTTTCACTATGGTGCTCTTCGAATTCATTAAATCAGGACTCAGTCCGTTTGATACTATTTCAACGCACCCTCACAGGGCCTGCTACGAAATGGTATATAGAGTTACCTAGGGGCGCTTTTACTTTGTTCGATGACCTTGTGATGACTTTTCTTCATCACTTCCAGCTACCAGTGCGCTATGACGTTGGCACTGAACTCTTGTTGACATTTTGGTAAGATAAAGCCACCCATATTTCTGATCATATTCAAGAGTGGTGTAGACAGAAGAGATTAATTAAAGCCTTTATACCGCCGGAGTTCCTTCTCGAGTGGTTCCTCAAGTTGTTATTGCCATATATCGCGAAGGATGTTTCCACATCCAGAGTGCAGAATGAGGAACAAGCGATTTTTAGGGCGCAGGAACTGGACTTGATCTACACTCAGTCCAGTTTGTTGTATGAGATTATTCCCAATGCTCCTCATTCCAGTTTCGATCCCAAAGTCAAACCTGGACCACATGCCGATGGCATTGTGGGTTGTGCCAGTGCAAAACCTACGGATTTGGTTGCAAAACAAGCTAGTAAATTGTCAATCAACCAATCTACCTCGGGACAAGCTACGGCTTCATCTCAAACCACCCAAATGGTGAATGTGCTTTCTCTACAATCGTTGGACCCGAAGGGTAACCAACAACCTAGACATAATAGAATAAAGGGTAAAAATAATAATCTTAAGGGTGGGAATAAGAATGAGAATGCTAACAATAATGACAAGAATGGTAAAAATGCTGGGGGGGACAAGCAAGTGAAACGTAAGGTTAAGTTCCCTTGCAAGTTATGTAAGGACGATCACCTCACTTACTTGTGCCCTTATATTGATGAAGCTTCGAGATTCTTAGCACAAGGCCCAGTTGTGCTAATGAATCCTTTACCGCATAACCAGAATATGAACTCGAAGTCCCATGACTAGTCTAGTGATGATGATCCACCAGAGGGTAGTGGTCATGGGTGCATTAACATGGTCCGTGCTGCCAAGGTTGTGACTCATGCGAAAGACTATATTTCGTCACAACCCAGCCTAGGCAAAGAGCCTGATCCACCAGGAACTCCTTTGCGCATTGAGAAACCTGTGAATAAACCTGAGACTGCACCTCGCATTCCTAAGGGAGTCCTTAAGCATTCAGGGCATAATCCAAATGCCCAAGCCATCCAGAATTATTTAGTTGTTGAGGATTTGGGCCACACTCCTTTTGTTATGTCTGCATTGGAAGTGCTTCAGAGTTGTTTTTCGCAAAGGAAGGCATTGCTTTCTGCTCTTGGTGTGAACGGTGAAGATTCTTCCTCAATGATCAAATTTGAAACCGCAGGACATCAGCCTCACTTGCCCTACTATGTGTCTCTTTTGGTGCACGTAGAATGTCTTGGTATGACCGTCAAACATACTATGATTGACGAGGGCGCTGTTGCTTTTGTGATGTCTTTGGCCTATTGGAAGGGTCTCGGTTCTCCTAAGCTATCCAAATCAATGACTATGTTAACTGATTTCGATGGGAGATCTTTTAGGCTGCACGGCATCCTTCCTTCCCTTAAAGTCCATTTCAGGGGGAAGACCATTGCGATAGAGGTTTAGGTGGTTGATGCGCCCCTTGACTATAATATCCTGCTAGGTAGGAACTGGATGTATAGCATGCAAGCCATTTCTTCTTCCTTGTTCCGTGTTGTATGCTTTCCACATAACGGGAAGATTGTAACGATTGATCAAATGGAATTCAAGAATCCATCTGTTACCACATCTTCGGGAGCTTCGATCCTGATCGTTGAGCACTCTCAGCCGACAACTGGGAGTGTGGGTGTAGGCATGTATCCATCCCTCATGGGAAGCTTTAGTTGTCCTGCACCGATCCTCATGATAGGATCTTGTTCCAATGAGACTTCAACATCTACGACCTCGGTGTCTTTTCGCACAACCCATATGGAAGACCCTTGGATTCTTCCTACACCGAGTACTTCAAGTGAGCCCATTGAGACGAGTGTGCCATTGCCTGTAGCTATGATAGCTTATCAAGCTAATCTCAAGAGTGTTGCAGAGCCTTGTTCTTCCTCTTCGCGGACAGAGGAGGAAGACCCCTATGTGCTGTCAACATGGGCAGTACAGTCTTCTCATGCCCACGATTACCTTGATATGGTTTTCCCTTCAGATGAAGCGATTATTGAGGCTATGTCGGGAGTTGAGGCACCATGGGAGGAACTTCATCATAGTTCGTGCTTTCTTCCAGAGCTTGACCGTTTGGAGCATGAGGATTATAGGAATATTCTTAGTCAGAAAGTTGGCAGTCCTGTGGTTCCATTAAGCTCTCCTGGTCCGATGGCTGATGGAAACATGGCGAACATATCGTCAACGATTCCTATCAACATTTCTCGCAATCCTGGCACAATAGAGAATGTCTATATTGGGGCAGAATGTTCCCATACTGAGATTCTCGAATATACTGAGCTATTCAAGGAATTTCGTGATATTTTTTCTTGGTCTTACAATGAGACGCCAGGTATTGACCCTTGAATTATCGAACATGAGATTAAGACTTAGCCCAACGCTAAGCCTGTTCGACAACGTTTACGCGCCGTGAATCCTAGGAAAGCACCCGTCATTAAGGCAGAGATAGAGAAGCTGTTGAAAGCCAGTTTCATAAATCCCGTTCCCTTGACAGAGTGGGTTTCAAACCCCGTTCCGGTGGATAAGAAGCAGGGAGCAATCCGCATATGCACTGATTTTCACGATTTGAATCGTGCTTGTCCTAAGGATAACTTCCCCACACCATTTATTGATCAGATTTTGGATGAGTGTGCGGGTAGTGAGGTGTTCTCCTTCATGGACGGCTTTTTCGGGTATGATCAGATACAGATTAAACCTGAGGACCAACACAAGACTGCATTTATTTGTCCCTGGGGAACATTTGCATATCGAAAAATTCCTTTCAGCCTTAAAAACATCGGAGCTACATTTCAGCGGGCGATGACCTTGATCTTCCACGATCTCAAGTCTATTATTGAAGTATTTTTGGATGACCTCACTACTCATTCTCGTATGAGAATGCGTCATCCCTATCACTTGAGATTGGTATTCAAAATATGCCACCACTATTCAGTTAGATTAAATCCTCATAAGTGCATCTTTTGTGTGAAGTCTCGTCGTTTGTTAGGATTCATCGTTTCAAAGGAGGGTATAAGAGTCGACCCTTTGAAGGTTGAGGCAATACTTCAGTTGTCTCCCCCAAAGAACATTCATCATCTTCAGTGTTTGCAAGGTATGGAAAACTTCTTACGAAGATTTGTTGTCAACTTTGCCAATTTGACTAGAGGCTTCATGCGTCTCTTGAAGAAGGATACTCCCTTTGAATGGGATGAGCGAGCCCAGGAGTCCTTCGATGCACTCAAGCGAGCCCTAGTATTGACCCCGGTGATTAGTCCTCTGGATTATAGCCGTGATTTTCTATTATATGTGGCCACGTCTTTAGAGATGATTGGTATGGTTTTGGTTCAAGAGGATGAGGAGCTCCAAAGGCACGTCATATATTATCT
>LPNX010547596.1:79176-89893 GCA_001517045.1 Pseudotsuga menziesii | reverse complement strand
GTGTAGAAGACTTTCCAGATTGGTGGCATATCTTATATGCTACCTCCTTGATCGTGCCAGTGTTCATGAGATTTCAGCTCTCGTGACTTGATTCCAGTATATGTCAAACATTTCCAGCTACTATGGAGATCTTGATCTATTATATATCTTCAGCCATTTTGGAGATCATGGTCCTTTGTATATCTTCATCATGGAGATTCTGATCTATGTAAATTGTACGTGGCTATGACCACTTATGTGACATCATGTATCATGCCTATTCATGGCCATTGTACTCTTATGTATCCAGGACTGCTATATGTACTTGCAGTTATATGCAGAGTTGTATTATTGTACTATGTTGATTGGGTGGCTGGTCTTCCATTTGGGATCCTTCATCACTCCACTTCTAGGATGGACTTATAATGTATTTCGGACATTGTATAACCCCTCTGATCTCATACATTAGGGGGCATCTGTTATAGCAGATTTCACCACTCCAGGTGAATCACACTTTGTATGGCCTTCCCCTGTCCCACTACAGACTCCTTAGCCCCTATGGAACACTTTTTGTCCTTTGATGTTATCTTGATCATCCCTAAAATCACATGAAAAATGCTATACGCGACTTTTAAACATATAAGCGCGTACATATGCGGGTTTGACCCATATAACCGCATACATTAGGATGTGTGCATAGTCCAAATCCTTTTGGAGTTTTCCTTGACATGGATCCGACTCATTTGACTCCTATCCTTCCATATGCCTTGAGATCGCTCGGAGTTGACCTTTCATTACCCCTTTGAAAACCTATATAAGGAACCCCTTGGTACATTGAAGGCATAAGAGAGAATTGAGAGCAACGAAACTATAGTCCATTGTTGCTGAAACTCATGCTTGAGTCTGCATCCCTTTGTCCCTTGGAGCACTTTTGTGTTCTTCCCAAGCTTTCCTTTTGCTTGTGAGATTGCTATAGAGAGATGGAGGATTGAAGTGGTGGACGCCCAAGTGGGGGATTCAGTTTCTACGGTTCGCAGACGTGCCGTCAGAGGTTGTATCTTGTAATCTCTGATTTATATTAATAGAAATATCTTTTCCTGTCCAATGATGTGTATTTGAATGAATATTTTATCCATGGGATTATGTCAAATGCTTTTACATTATTGATTATATATGCTAGAATAGATCTAACACCATGATATATAGAATGCTTGTACTGTTTACTTGTTGTTGAGGAAGTAATATAGCAATTCAAGATGAAGATTGGAAAGCTCAACGGGGATCTACTTCAACCATCCGGAATAAGTTACGAGGTCTGATCCTTTAGTGTTAGATGTTTAATTTCTATTGCATATTGGAAAGGATTGATTTCTGGAATCAAGCTATCTGTTGTGGTACCCCAAGCCATAGGAATTTCTCTCTGTAACACATGACTCCAATGGAGAATCATCAAAAGAGACTCCCAGTGACTGAGAAGCACAACGGATACTTAAGGAGATAAGGAATAAGAGGCAAATGGAGCATGATGCAAGCAGTAGCACAATCTCAACAATGGATTCACAACTCCAACTACTTGTTAAGGTCGTCTATGAAGCAACAAATATTGCACCAAAATAAATGAAGAAGTCAGCCTAGGAAGGATTCACTGAGGTCAGAACCAAGATGGATTTTGTATATGATGTTTTTTTGAGAAGAGCACCTGAGATTATGGATGTGTAGGAATATGTGACAATAAGCACTGCACTGCGGGCGAGGAATGTTCAAATTCCCCTGATTGCGATTGACGTTGGATGAGAGGATATAAATACCGCACTATAGTAGCTGCAGGGTGTTGCATTAGACATCAATAGACTGTCGACCTTGACTTTGGTACATATGCAATGGATTTCCAACCAGGAGTTGGTTGATCGGCAGAAGGATATCAGCAACCAATACTTACGGTCGCATGAGAATGAGGCAGTGATGCTGAAAGAGGTAGCAATATTGTGCCGCAGAAAGGATAATATGACCGAAGAAAAGGCATAGGAAATAGAAGCACTAAATTAAATAATGCATGATAGGAATTGCAGATGAAAACCGTTGAGGAGATCATAGAATTGAAGAAAGAAACCGACCTCCTTGTTGTTGAGAAGGCGCATATTTTTTATAGCCGAGTGCAAGTGGAAGTGGTCGTTGTGGATTCTTGTTAGTACATTGGTGAAAGCACTGTGGAATTGGATGCATTTGCAAAGGAAAAGTGACTTGGGGAAGTTATCACGCAGTTACAACAAGACAACACTATTTTGAACGATCTGGTCTTCCCAGACACACCACTAGAGAAAATTATGGAACGGAAGAGTTCCAGTGAGGAGATAGCAGCACATTTTGATGAAATGGAGTAGGATAACAAGAATATCACTGAGGCTACGACCTAATTTTTTGGAAGTGTTGGCCAAGATGAACAGTTAGAGAAACTGACAAAGAAGTTGCAGGAAGTCGAGGGCCAGTTTGCAACACTCAAGATAGAAATAAGGATAATGCCACCAATTGTTTAGATTACGTGGTCCACAGAGTTAAAGGAGTTGTTGCAACAAGTTGGAAAGGATTAGGAATGATAGCGAAAGCTTAATGATGAGCTTGATGAGTTCCAAGAAATTGGAGCCCAATTGTTAGTGAAAGTAGTCATTGCACTGCAGGCTGTGCATGAAGCTAAGAAGGAAGTGAATGCAAAGATGGTGAAGCACCCATTGAAGTAGGATTTTCTAGGAAGTCAGGACCTTGTTGAGAAAATTCAAGCACATGTAAAGGAGATCATTCAGTAGGACGATGACTTCAAGCTAAAAATCAATAAGTACACCATATCCAACTAACGTGGCTCGAGGGTGAGCCACAAGATTGTGTTGGGGGGCTGTTGGAAGGGGTTTTGGGATAATTTAGTTGCGCATCATCACGGATGTTGCGCAAGCTCAGAAAACATCGCACAAGTGAAAGATGGTGCGCAAGGTGAAAGATAGACTATTTTGAATATTTTATGTCACTTTTTGTACTTTTGGACCCTATTTTGCGGATATTGGTCATTAGTTGGTAGAATCAGTTAAGTATTAGTTATAAAATTGTCTATGTGGACCATGAATGTAAAGGCCCAAGCCTATAAATAGAAGAATAATTGCAAAGGTGGATATATCTTAGAATGAGAATTGAGAGTTGGAGACTCAATTGAATTGTTGTCTATTTTTTGGATCTGGGGTTGATTGTGCAGAATTAATATGATAAGACAGAGGTTGATATGAACTATTTTTATCTTTTTGTCTCTTTCTGTCTTTTAGTTTCTATGAATCCAATGGTGAATTCTAAGTGAATCATTGACATGGACCTATGATGTGATGTTTATTGCTTATGAATAATGTTATCTTTTTAGATTTGTTTTCGCACCTGTATGTTTACTATGGTTATGAATGAATGATGCGATATTTTAAGAGCAATAATGAATGTTCCTATTGATGATTAAGTAACTGGTAAGATCTGGTAGATAAGTTTATGAATTTTTTATGCACATAGTCCTCTTCTATTCTGCAGAAACTTAGTTTCGACAGCTCTCCCTCGAACATCTGGGATGAGACTTCATCCTCTTCGTAGGTGTTGCCAGATGGGGTAAAACTTGTCTGGGCCGGTTTTCAAGGAGATCATGGCGAGTTGAGAGTCGACAGAGTGGGAATCCATATCGACTAGTTTTCCTAGTTGGGTTTGTGCCAACACGAATATTGATATCTTCCCTCCATATTGAGGGAGCCCTTCAATGAAATCCATTGAAATATCTGTCCAAATCCAGGTAGGGATGGAAAAGGGTTCAATAAATCCCAGAAGGAGTGTCATTTTACCCTTGTGTTTCTAGGAGGTATCACATTCGACCTCCATATATTGAATTTAACTTGGCATTCCCTTCCAAAAGAAGTTATGCCATGCGGTCTCATACATTTTGAGGAGCCCGAAGTGCCCTGTCGATGGACAAGCATGGAGTTCATAGAATATAGACCATTGAAGATCTTCTCTCTAGGTAAGCCCTAGATGACCCTTGTATCTCATAGAAGAACCATCCAAAGAATATTGTAGTACAACAGAAGGGTTATTGGCCAACCGTTCGATGATTTTAGATAATGCCAAGAGTCATTGACATAGTCTTGCTAAATAGATTGCAACCAATTTGGAATAGGAATAGAAATAGCTGAAAGAGAAACTTGGTCATCAAAAGTGCAAGAAAGAGAATCCACTGCAACATTTCCTTACCCTTCTTGTAAGTGATCTCATAGTCATAACCCTTCTGGGAGGTATCACATTCAACCTCCATCTATTGAATTTAACTTTTCATTCCCTTCCAAAAGAAGTTATGCCATGCGGTCTCATACATTTTGAGGAGACCAGAGTGCCCTGTTGATGGAGAAGCATGGATTTCATAGAATATAGATTGTTGAATATCTTCTCTCTAGGGAAGCCCTAGATGACCCTTGTATCTCATAGAAGAACCATTCAAAGAATATTGCAGTACAACAGAAGGGTTATTGGTCAACAGTTTGATGATTTCATATAATGAAGAGTCATTGACATAGTCTTGATAAATAGATTGCAACCAATTTGGAATAGGAATAGAAATAGCTGAAAGAGAGACATGGTCATCAAAAGTGCAAGAAAGAGAATCCACTGCAACATTTCCTTACCATTCTTGTAAGTGATCTCATAGTCATAACCCATGAGTTTTCTAACCCATTTCTGTTGTGTTGGGGATAAGACCCATTGTTCTAGGAAATACTTTAGACTTTGGTGATAATTCTTAGTGCATAAATGATTCCCTAATAGATATGGCCATCACTTTTGTATTGCATGCAAAATAGCCATTATTTCCTTCTCATATGTAGAGGCAGATAAATTCTTATTAGAAATGGATTTGTTGGTGAACGCAATGGTATGCTCATATTGAAAGAGAACAACACCAAGTCCATTGTCAAAAGAATAACTCTCAATAGTGAAGGGATTGGAAAAATTGGGCATAACTAGAACAGGTGTGGTACACATAGCTTGTTTCATTTTTTCAGATGCACACTCAGAAACCTGTGTCCATGTAAAAGCATCAGTTTTCAATAGAGATATTAATGGAACTACAATATTCCCATAATCCTTAACAAACTTGTGGTAGTATCCAGTCAATACCAAAAAAACATGAAGGCTCTTGAGTGTTTGAGGATGCAGCCAATTTTTCATGGAATCTATTTTGGAAGGATCCATGTGAACCCCTTGTACTAAAACAATATGCCTGAGATACTCTACTTCCTCATTCCCAAAAACACATTTAGATTGTTTGTAACGGAGATAATGATCATAGAAAAGATCCAATACAAAATATAGATGTTGGAGATGCTCATCCCATGTTTTACTATAGATGAGGATATCATCAAAGATACCAGAATGAAGTCTCTCAAGTAGGGCTAGAATATATTATTCATCAATTCCCGAAATGTGGAAGGAGCATTAGTGAGGCCAAAGGGCATGACCAAAAACTCATAGTGTCCAACATGCGTGTAGAAATCCAGTTTAGGGATATATGTTAGAATATTATAAACCCACTCCATACTTAGGATAAAAATAATTAATCATTTTTGGTTAATTTCCTATATTCTATACTAGGTAGTTGGCCTCCACTTGTACCACTTGGTCAATACTTGTGATATTTACCCTAGGAGCACCTTAATACTAATTCTGGTTAGATTACGCTAACTTTACTGA
Organism: Pseudotsuga menziesii; assembly: GCA_001517045.1. Lineage (NCBI taxonomy): Eukaryota > Viridiplantae > Streptophyta > Pinopsida > Pinales > Pinaceae > Pseudotsuga > Pseudotsuga menziesii. Next base: position 84,160 of record LPNX010547596.1, on the reverse strand, counting down.
CTTCGTATATTAGGAATTGCACCTCCCTGTATTTTCTGTCTTTAAACAACTTTATTCCTTCCTTTCATTGGATAAGGTAAAGGTAGTCAAACTTAGAAATTGGCATATTTTGTGAGCAACTCATCCTACATGATTTTCTCTCTAGATTCCATGATTAGCAATATTTTCCATCACTCATCATCACTCACAAATGCTTTATCCAATTCATGAGCTCCTTGATTGTTTTGGAAAGTGCTCTAGTCACCTATTGGGGTTTATCATATTTAGTAAGTATTCTTTATGATCTACCATGAGTTATCTCCTAAGCAACTCGATTTTACCTCTCAAGGATGTATTATTTAATGTACACTATCTTGATAAATAAATAAAGGAAAAATACATGGGAATATACATGCAAGACTTCTCCATAATTATTCACTTCTTTTGTTTTCTGTCTCATTATCCCTCTCTCATGCTAGCTCATCAAGTAAGTGGCCCCACCTAGCCACCACTTGCATTTCCCCTTGCTTGGAAGTAGAGCCTTCATGGATGATCGTTTTTAGAACCCCTTGCAGTTGGAATCGATACCTTTCACATCCCCTTAGATCGGGATTCAACATAGTTTGAAATATTGATTTGAAGCCTCATATATTTCCTCATATCATCACTCATTGGCCAATTCCCCTAGACTCCCATCTTGGAGTTTTTCGTTAATCCATTTTTTGACCCCTTAAATAATGAAAATATTTTTGAGTGATCTTGTATTTTTCTAACTCATTAAAGGAATTGAAAGGACATCCATCCGGTATATGTTCACCCCTTTTTTCGGTCCAGGTGGGATATTTATATGTTATCCACTGCACACTTTTATTCTTTTTCAGGACTTGGAGAATAACCTTACGAAAAATACTACTATTGGAATCTTCTTACTATTTTTAGACTCTCTAAAATTGAAAACACCAATGAGAATTAACTGACTCAGGATAAATAAAACCAATGGGACAGTACCATTTCAAGCATACTTCTATACCTTCTTTGATCTCCTTAATCCATGAAAAATCCCCAAGCTGGTGATTCTCAGCATCTCTACAAAGAAAATTCAGTTCCTTGTGTCTAGAACATCCCTAGTTGCCTTTATTTAGAGTAATATGCAATTGAGTCACCTTGAATTTCCTATTAGAGTCCCCCCTCCTCCATATTAGTATGTTTTCCCCTCTAAATTCCTCCTAGTGTAGTTCCCCCCTGCCCAACTATGTTTCCCCTCCTATGATATTAGTTTCATATGCTTCTAGATCATCCATGTTTCCATACTCTGAACAAAGGAATTTTGAGTCCCGTATTTACTCAGTGACCCTCGTATCTACCCACAGTGTCTCATATCACCATCTTGCTCCCATTACTATATTCTTGTAGACCTTGTGCTCCTATCAAGGAACCATTGTTTCCTTGGTAGTTGGAGGTCTCCCTCTATTGACACCAACACACCTATTCTAGAGGATAGAGCTAGAGGTCATGGCACCTTTGCCTCACCACCATCATCGATGAGGTCCTATGATCATTTGCAAGGGAAACCTTATTTCCCTTTTAAGTGGTTGCTTCTCACATGTTTTAATTCAGCTCCTTATTCGTACCATTGATATTTGTACAGGTTATTAGTCTCGTCATTATTAATCTAAGATCCTGAATGTCCTTTGACTTTATCACATTGGTGAGTCACCATGGAACTTAGTAATTTTTATGTTCCTTTGGGTACCCAGGATACGTTGGAGTTATTGTTTGGAAGCCCTTATGATTCCCAGTACATTCAGTTCCAGTTGCAGTATATTGTACTTTTTGATCTTTAAAAGCTTAGTGCCTTGAGTTTCACACATTGTTTGCTATTCCCACACATCAATCTTGATCATGCACACTCAAAGCATCCCATTGTTTGCATCTTTAGCTTTTTAGACCAATATTTATTTAGACCACCATATTTGTCCATGTATCAGTCTTCATTGGACCATTATGTGTACACAACAGTGATTTAAGTATTATTTAGGTCTCCATATGGACCTCACCATTTATGTATATCAGCACATTGATACGAGCATGGGTGTTCTTGTCTCATCCATATATTTATGATGATATGTACCTCACCTATTTTGAGTGATTGTATATATAGTTATTTCCCCTGTAGCCCCAACATTGAGTTTGTTCTCTATGTCAATGTAATCTACATATCTCTGCACATTGGTAACATTCCCTCTTTGGAAACATAAGTCCTATTATGTCTATTAGTCATACGATGAGCTCATACCATCACACATTAGGGTGGAATATGTTAACACCATAAATTCATTCAGCTAGCTCACTACCTTGGTCATCATACCTTCACACTTATTTTCCTAAGTTTTGTCCTCCACCAAACCAAATATCTTATCTTTTTTTATAGCATTTGGATAAATATACTTATTTTCCTATAAAAAATAATAATATAACCCCTAAAATACATAAAAAGGGGAAAAAATCATTCATAAGTCAAAAAAGAGGGAAAATACCAATACCATGGGTCGCCTAAAATCTATGGTAAAGTTTCCAATCATAATACCATGGAACAATACTTTGGGTCATAAAAAAGCATGGGAAATCACACATTGGTCAAAATTCCTATAAATACAAAGGAGGAGGCTCTCATTCATCATATCTCTCCATTGAAGTACCATTACTATGCCAAAATTTCCCCTTGAAGCATGTAACCCTCTATTACTTCTTAGTCCTCCAACCTGGTTGATATTTGGCACCTCTGTGACATCATGCAGGAGACATTCAACTATTCATACATTGGACAAAAAAACTTTCCATCAACTACAAGATCCCACTTATTTGAGGTCTCCTCCCATATAATATCTAAAATTGATAAATAAAAAGGCTTCCATTTCATAAATTTTACGCTCTGGTGTGTGAAAAAAGAATCAAATTGATTGTTACTATTACTTGCATTCACTTTTTTTATGGCTTGCATGCAATGATATCTAGGTTAGTTTCATATGTTCAATCTTACATATTTTAGAATTTACTTACTTTTACTAGTCTTTACCACATTCTCACACACATTGGAGCTACGAGATCTAATCTCTTGCATGATTCCTACATCAGTTTGGAAAAACTAGTAGTACACCCAATTTCACCTGTGTGAATGTGAAAAACTTCACAATGTTAGAAAAATGGGATCACAGAGCAATAACAATAAACAATAAACAAGATGTAAATATTCAAACACATTACAAGAGAGACACAAATATAATGTGGTTCACCCAAGATGGGCTACGTCCACATAGAAATGTCTAGTCCTTTATTATTATTATGTCCAGTAAAATGAAGGGATACAACCCAGAGACACCTTGTTGGACTTTCTCTTCACTCTCTCACACAATCACAAATATCGCTTTTCCAATGCTATAATACCATACACAGCCGTATTACAATTCTTTCCTTTCATAGGTTAATTACCATGGGAAAATACCACGAGTCATCCAATACCATGGGCTCATAAACTGTTTGCCAACAAACATCCCAAGAAATTCTTTCAAGGGCTTCACCCCTAAACCTCCGCACCCACCTGTTGGGACCAATAATCTCCCACTTGGAGACTGATCACAACAACTCCATCATCGATGCACTTGCTGGACTATGCTCTAAACCTTGGACTTGGAAAATTTCTCTTCTTCACCTTCATGCTTGAAGGCCAACTGAAACCAAGTAGGAACTCGGTTTCTCTCTGGTTACTACGTTTGTCAACATGTCTGCAGGATTCTGCCTAGTATGTATCTTTTCCAATTTTAATAGTTCATCTTCTAGAAAATATCTTATAAAATGGTACTTGAGTTATTCATGTTTGGTACTCGAATATAAAGATGAGTTATTTTCAATATGAATGACACTCTAGCTCTCACTGTACAACCTGCTATTCTCCTGCTTCTTACAAAATTCCTCCATGAATCTCTGAAACCAAATCATATATTTACTAGCCTCTATAGCAGCAAGATACTCTACATCCATTGTTGAAAGTGCGACAACCTTTTGCATTTTTGAAATCCAACTTACTGTTGTTCCATTGACAATAAATACATACCTTGTGGTTCTCCTCATGTTGTCTTTATCACCTACCATATATGCATCAACATATCCCTATAGAACAATGTATGAACCTCTAAAACATAATTCTTGAGAAATGGTACCTCTCAAATACCCGAAAATACACTGTACTTCCTTCTAATTCTCTTTACCTGGATTGTTCATGTGCATATATAGTCTTGTGCACATCATGGAATACATCAAGTTGCCAACTGCTAATGAATAGGGAACCTTGGACATGTATTCTATCTCTTCCTATGTCTTGGGAAACATATTCTTACTTAGTTTGAAATGGCTGGCCAAATGTGTACTAATTGATTTTGCATTCTACATTCTAAACCTATCCAACACCCTTTCTATGTACTCACCTTTAGACAATGTCAATTTGTGATTTTTTCTGTCTCTCGTTATTTTCATACCAAGGATATTCTTTGGGTCACCCAAATCCTTCATCGCAAATTATTTATCTAGTTTCATTTTGAGGACATTGATATCATGCATGTTAGACCTTGCAACAAGCATGTCATCCACATACAATAACAAGATAATATATCTTCCATTATCTATCCTCTTGAAATAAACACAATGGTCAAAATGGCATCTACTATAACCCTTTAATATCATAAACTTATCAAATTTTAAATACCATTTCCTTGGAACCTGCTTCAAAACTTACAAGCTCTTCTTCAACCAACAAACCAAATTATCCTTCCCTTTGACCTCATACACCTATGGCTGCTACATATAAATCTCATCCTCTAAATCCCCATAGAGAAAGGTGTTTTTTACATCTAATTGTTCAAGATGCAAATCTTCTACCACCACTAGACTTAAAATGATCCTAATTGAAGTCATTTTAACAACATGAGAAAATTGTTAGGGTACACAGGGT
>LPNX010547596.1:22915-78959 GCA_001517045.1 Pseudotsuga menziesii | reverse complement strand
GAGCACTTCAATAACACGATCATGAACAAGATTTCTGATGAAGTGCATGTGTAGCTCAATGTGTTTGCTGTGCTGATGTAGAACTGGATCTTTGGCAAGCTTAATGGCACTTTGATTGTCGCACCAAAGTGGAGTAGGATGCTGCTACTCGAATCCAAACTCTGAAAGGATCTGTCAAAGCCATAAAGCTTCCTGACTGGCATTAACTACGGCTCAATATTCTTCTTCTGCTGAAGAAAGAGCAAGAGCTTGTTGTTTCTTACAAACCCAAGTGACAGGTCCAGATCCCAGACTGAAAACATAACCTGCAGTAGACTTTCGATCATCAGGATCACCGACCCAATTTGAATCAGTGAAACCAACCAATAAAGGTTTCCCCCCTGAACTGTAATGAATCCCAAACTGAATTGTACCTCCAATATATCGAAGTATTCTTTTTTTGCTTTCCAGTGACTTTCATGAGGATTTTGCATATAACGGGAAACACGACCAACTGCAAAGGAAAGGTCAGGATGGGAATGAGTCAAGTATAAAAGACTACCAACAAGCTGACGATACAAGGTGGCATCTACTTTAGGGGAAGTACAAGTGGTAGAAAGCTTGACTCTAGACTGGAAGGGAGAAGGGAGTGGTTTACAATCTTCCACGTGGAAGCGACGAAGAAGCTCACAAGCATACGTAGACCGGGAAAGAAATATTCCTTCTTTGGTTTGCAAGACTTGGAGACCAAGAAAATAATGCAAATGTCCTAAGTCTGACATTTCAAAATTTTGCTTAAGACTGGATTTCACATGGGTTATAAGGTTAGGGTCACTACCAGTAAGGATAAGATCATCAACATAAAGAATAAGTATGGTGAGATGGTTTCCTACTTTCTTGGCATAGACATTGGGGTCAGAATGGCATCTAGAAAAACCAGTGTCAAGGAGAAAGCTATCCATTTTGGCATACCAAGCTCTAGGAGCTTGCTTAAGGCCATATAAGGATTTCTTAAGGAGACAAACAAGGCTAGATTTATTCTGAACATATCCAGGAGGTTGTTCCATGTAAATTTTCTCATGTAAATCACCATGTAAGAAGGCAGACTTGACATCCATTTGATGGACTTCCCAGTTATGTAAGGCTGCAAGGGAAAGAACAAGGCGGATGGAGTTCATTTTTTCTACAGGGGCAAAGGTCTCATTGTAGTCAATCCCTTCAACTTGGGAAAAACCTTTGGCAACTAACCTTGCCTTAAGTCTTTTAACACTTCCATCTGATGCATACTTAGTTCTATAGACCCATTTACATCTGACAAGTTTTCTTTCTTTTGGAAGAGGAACAAGATCCCAAGTATCGTTCGCCATTAACGAACGATATTCTTCATCCATAGCTGCATCCCAATCTGGATTTCCTGAAGCTTCTGCAAAAGTTTTTGGATCATGATTCTCAGAAACTTGAGCCAAAAGAGAAGAGACTCGTTGAAACTGAGAACATGTTCGACGTTGATCTCTAGGATCACCGGCAAGATCACCAGCTGCTTCCCATGTTGAACGAACCCGTCGAGGAAGTATTGGTGCTGGTGCAATTGGAGGAACATGAGCAGGAGGAGGTGGGTTTTTATCCTCACTGTCATCATCAGAAAATGGAGTTGGAAACCTATCAAGGAAGCTGGAAGAATAAGAAGAAGAAGGCACAATCGCCGAATCAGGCTCACAGGCTAAAGATGGCACACCCGCTAAGTTAGGCTCACAGGCCAAGAGATTTTCATCAAAATTAACATATCTTCTAATGATTATATCATGAGAATGTGGCTGAAGAAGTCTATAACCTTTTACTTCTTCAGAATATCCAACAAATATGCACTTTTCACTTTTAGGTTGCAATGCTTTCTGTTTTTCATCTGAAATGTGAGCCCATGCTTCACAACCAAACACACGAAAGTGACTTACATCTGGTTTAATTTTACTCCATGCTTCTTCCGATGTTATATCCTGTAAAACTTTAGTGGGTGTGTGATTAACTATGTAATTTGCACAATTTATGGCCTCAGCCCAATATTGAAGGCTTAGTCCCTTAGATTGGATCATACAATTAGCCATTTCTTTTAAAGTGCGTTTTTTCCTTTCAGCTACACCATTTTGTTGTGGTGTATATGGAATAGTGTGCTGTTGTTGGATTCCTTGTTCAGTGCAAAAAGTAATGAACTTGTTGTTAACATATTCTCCTCCATTGTCAGATCTTAACTTAATAATTTGATGACCAGATTGTTTTTCAACAAGGGCCTTAAAGGCCAAGAACATGTTAAATACTTCGCTCTTAAGTTTTAGGAAGTAAACCCAAGTGCGTCTAGAGTAGTCATCAATGAAAGTTAAGAAATATTTGAAACCAGAAAAGGAAGCATATGGAAGAGGACCACACAAGTCACTATGCACAAGCTCCAAGGGAACCGAGGCGTGCTAAGAGGTATGTTTGTCAAAACTGTCCTGATGATGTTTTTCGAGTACACAATCGGAACAAACACCATCCTTGCAAGATACCAGTGGAAGACCAGTCACCATATTGTCTTTACATAGTTGTTGCAATGAGCGATAATTTAAGTGACCAAATCACTCATGCCAAAGTTTGCTCAAGTTATCACTATGAGCAACAAAAACTGAAGGAAAAGGTGATGACCCAAAGTTGTTAAATTTGTACAACCTGGTAATATCATCAACAGTTCCAGTAGCAAGGATATTTTGAGGATTTTTAAAATCCTTGATTACAACTTGGTGAGGTGTAAACAATGAGCCATTCATTTGAAGTAGAATAAGAAGATGCAGTATAAGAGTAACCAGAAGCACAAAGTGCATGTCCATGAGTGTTATATTCTGAAGACGAATCTAGGCTAATGTGGTGCTTCTTCATTGCTGCTTCCAAGGCTGCCATCTTTTTAAAACATTTAGATTCATCATGATTATCTTTCCCACAAAAATTGCAATGACACTCAGTCTTCTTTCCTTTTTGCTTGGATCCTTTGTCATTTTTTAAAGGAGGAGTTGACTGAGAGGGTTTGGGACTCTTGTTGTTTTGCTTATTATTGCGAGAATTCTGTTTCTTGGGAGGCTTGGACTTTTCTTTCTGTTGAGACAATAAGGCTTTCCCAGATGTATCTGCATTGTTAATTATTCCAAGATGAATGAGCTTATCTTCCTCTCTAATTAAGGAATCACAAAAGGATTCAAGGCTAGGCTCTTGATAGCTAGTTGCAGGCAAGGATTCTTTCATGGAGTAGAATGTAGATACAAAAATAGAATATGTAGGTCCAAGTTTTGAAAGAATATGATAAATACATTGTTTGTCTTATTTCTTAATCTTGCATTTGGAACATAATAGTCTAAGAGTTTTATACTTAGATAAATAGTCTTGAATGCATGAAAAATCATTTGGATTCAAGGAAAGCAACTCATTCTCAAGTTGATAACCCCGAATTTCATTGTGTTTACCAAACACAGATTCCAACTTTTCCCAAGCTTGATCAGGTTCATCAATGCCAGATATGTGGAATCGCAAATCAGTAGAGATTGACATCCCAATCAATCCACGAACTTCATCACATCTATTTTCCCATTTAATTTTCTTATCATCATCAGTGGGTTATGTTTCTTTCCCTAAGGTTATCCTGAAAAGTCCCCTACTTCACAGAACATCCTCCATACGAGATTTCCATGAGAAATAGTTAGAACTTGTAAGTATAATATCACAAGGGACGGCCATACTATAAAATAATGGCTTAAATAATAGAAACTAACTGTCTAGATGCAAAGATCTCGAAAAAATATGTGGTTTTAAAAAAATGGCACTTAAAACTGATTCTGGATGATGAAGTTATGCTTGATCAAAGGAAATGTTGAAGATGTCCTTAATAGTGACGTGGCAGATATTAACTGGACCAACTAAAAAAAGAAGCCCCCTCTTCCCAAAATCAACCTTTGACAATCACTTTTACAATAAAGTTGCTTTGAAGTGAATCACTTTTATAGAATAAGTGATGTTCACTTTTACAATAATGTGACTTTTAAATAGTGCGGCAATAAATTAAAAGACTTAAGTGACTCTCTTTTTTTATTTTATTTTATTTAAGTGAGATGCACTTTTACAATAAATTAACTTGAAAAAAGAAATTGCATGCACTAAAAAGTAGCTTAGTAAGACTTGAGATCAAGACTTATTAAGGCATAAAGCAACTTTGGACCAAGTGAGCTAAGTTTAAAAGGTACGTAAAAGTATGGAAAGAGGAAGGGGGATTTTTTTTTTACTCTTCTCTCTCGTTCTCCGTGCTTGCTTTCTTTTCCTGCAAATCACAAAAAAAACTAAAAACAAAAACAAAAAAAACTTTTTCCACACAATGGGGTTAGATCTTGGTTAGCTTACCCGGAAAGTCTACGTTTTCAAGTTTTCTCGCTATTTCTGATTTGCCGTGATCGCACAAGGTGCACGGCAAAGAGCATACGTAGCTGAGAAGACAAGAAAAAAAAACTTTCCCTTACTGTTTCTGATTCGCCGTGATCGCTCAAGGTGCATGGAAAAGAGCATACGCAGTCAGGGAAGGCAACAGTCCAAGACTAAAACAAAAAATATCTAATAATAATACTAATAAAATATGAGAGATTTTAAAAAAAATAAAACAAATCCGTCACTGTAACATTATACCTTCAAATTTGCCGAAATGGGTGTTTCTGGAACAAACGGAAATGGTTTTCGGTGAAACGGAAATTATTTCCAAATGGAAATGGCACTCTGGATGCAATGGAACAACTCCCACAGGCCACAAATGCATAGAAAATCCAGAACCAGAAACCCTTTCAAAGTTTCAGCAACACCGGTTCCAGATCTTGATCAAAACCGAAAGCGGCTCTTCATAAATGCTCTGATACCATGTTAGGGTACACAGGGTAATCCCAAAGGACCGAACACCAAGAACAATTGCTTCACACAAACAGATCACATATCAATACACCAATTTTTGTCATGTGGTTAAAACCCTCAAGAGGGAAACAGTCCACGGCCCCAGCCAAATAGCTACTTGGAGCAATTTATTATGCAAAAGAAATAAAGTTACATGAGCTTCTCATAATCGATCAACTAGCTAAGGACCCTCTATGCTCTTTAAATAGAGATCATAGACCAATCAGGTGTTAAGCCATGGATCAATGGTAGGTATGATCTAAGAGAAGTTGAACCGTCAGATCACTCTATGTCTAGAACATATCGTGACCGTCGGATTAGAATATTTACAAATGCATATGAATGCATACTAAAGAAACACATTTTTACCTAACGGATATATTACACAAGTTGATCTTAACTAACTCCTAAGTGTCTAAATATCCTAACAAAAATATTTCATCAAAATATACACCTTTCTTTTGTGAAAACCCCTTACCAAAAGTCTCTCTTTATATTGATTCTTTCCTCCTTCTTCTTCCTTTAACCTATAAACCCATTTATTCTGTATGTTGTTTTTCCTGCATGCAACTCAACCAAATCCCAAGTTTGGTTTCTTATCAATGAGTCTGTCTCCTCATTCAATCCTTTCTCCCGCTTCTTTCTATTTTCTACTTGCATTTCCTCTTCATGGCATTCTGGTTCACCAGAATCAATCATCAATTAATAATACAATGAAGGATAGAATTGTTTAGGGGGTTTACTTAACCTAGTAGATCTTCTTACATTTGCAGGAGCTTGAGGTACCTAATTTTGCTCTTGATTATTTGGTGCCTTTGGAACTTCATTTTATTTGATTTCATCAAGCACTATGTATTATGTGTTTTCCTTTTCCTCTTTCTTTCCCTGCAACTGATCTTTGTACATAACCTTTTCATTGAATGCTACACATCTCTACTCCTAATGATTTTTTCATTTTCACAATCCCATAAGCGATAAACAAAATCATCAACTGTGTATCCAATAAAGGTAGATTTCTTGGATTTAGCCTCGATCTTTGTTCTATTTTCTTTATCAATATGGACAAATGCTTCACAACCTGAATTTCTAAAAAATGAGTAGTTTACCTGTTTACCTGTCCATGCCTCCTTTGGAATTACACCATCCAAACCACTTGAAGGCCCTTTGTTTATTAAATAAACAATATTTATAGCATCAACCCAAAACTATAAGAGAAACCCTGCATGCAATCTCATACACGTTGCATGCTCCATGATCATTCGGTTCATCCTTTCTGACAAGCCATTTTCTTGTGGTGTTCCTGGGACTGTCTTATCTCTATTGGTCCCATGGTATGAAAAGTAACTATCAAAATCCTTAGTGCAACATTCACCTACATTTTCAAATCATGGACATTTCAACCTTTTCCATGTCTCATTCTCAACCAAATATTTCCACTTCTTAAAAGTAGAAAACACATCAGATTTTCGTCTAATCGAATAAACCTGAGTTCTTCTAGTTGCATCATCAATAAATGTAACACAATAATGTGATCTGCTGATATATTGTACATGAGTTAGTCCCCATACATATGTATTCACAATATCTAAATTTTCACTCTTCTTTTGTTTCTCGACCCTAAGAAATCTAAATCTCCTTTGTTTTCCATAAAAACAGTTGTCACTAAATTCCAAACTTATCTACTATGGATATGGAAGCAATTTCCTTGAGTGGAGAATATGCATCCCCTTCCCACTCATGAGTCTAAACCTATGATGCCACAACGTTGCACCTATTTTGGTGGAATCTACAGAGATGTAATAATCAATATTATGAGGACATAAATACAACATACCTACCACATCTCTTTCTATTACCAGTGCTCCTTTAGTGATATTCCACCACATTCTTCCAAATGTAGACAAACAACCACTATCTCCTAACTTCCCTATTGATACCAAGTTTATTTTCATAGTAGAAATATGTCGTACATATTTTAGCAGCCATTCATTTCCATTATTTAACTTCATATGTACCTTACCCATTACAAAAATTTTACATGGTTCATCCCACCCAAATAAAATATATCCAAAATCACCTAGAACACAATCATGAAAGAATTTCCTATGGGGTGTAGTATGACATGAATCCCCTGAAGCTACTACCGAGTAATCACTAGTATTATCTAATACAATAATCAAAGCATCTTGTAACACATCACCTGCTATATTTTCTTCCTGAGTAGTCTTCTGTTTCCTATCTCCTTTATTATTTGGATATATATATAGTATTTCTTCAAATGTCCTCTCTTACCACAGTTCCAACACTCTATATTTCCAAATCTATACTTGGATCTGCCCTTTCTAGACTTGTTGCAATTACCAGGTCTCCTTCCTCTCTCCCTTTGTCTTCCTCTGATTCCCATGGTCAATGCATTACTTAATATCTCATTGTTGATTTTTCTTCGAATTTTCTCACTAAGCATAACACCTACAACATCATCAAATTTAACGTGGAAATTAATCCCAAGATGTAGATCAATTACACTAACAAAATTACTAGTCAACCATGCAAAATTCCACAAAAAGGAGACTGAATATGAAGAATAAAACAAACTTCTATTGAATAACTGTACATCATCCAAACTCATAAAGTAATAGACTATCCAAATATATAATTACATCTGATATTCAAAATCATAAGGATGCTATTCGAATTTGACAAAAAAGAAGGCTTACTAAACTAGTCAAAATCCCCCATAGGTGCATAAATCACTCTCCTAATATGTCAAGATGCTCATGAAAGGGCTGAGTGAGATTTACCAGCTGATAAGAGATGGAAAGAGATCAGATCCATGATTTTGGATGGAGAAAAAGAAGGAGTATGAGTTGGGAAAAAAACAAAGCAATTACTCCAAGACTAGCTTTTCCCTTTTTCCTTAAAACTGTTAAAAAGAAAGGCATCTTTCATAAAAAGTAAAAAATGCACTTTTTTCTATTCTAGAATGACGGCAGAGTTGTCAAAATATTTTCCAGGATGTTTCTAAAGTGCTCCTTTAGTCATTTTTAGCATGTGTTGACTTCTAGGTGTAAGTGGATGTCAACTAACATAGTAAGGAATCTAGGAATACGACAAAATTAACAAATTAATGTCTCATAAGTGTAACGATGGATTTGAATATTCTAAAAATCCCCCCTAAGCCTGAATTTATGTAAAATATCATAAAAATATATCATATTATAGGTCCTAGACACAAGCCTTCATCACCATTTACATACTGCTTGTCCATACAACCAAGGAAAGAGGCAAAACCCCAAGGGGGAAATCCTCCCTTAAACATGGACATTAATTTTTTTTTGGAAATACTATTATCAATCATTCTTCACCACATGATTAGAAATCCCCAGTAGTGATTTGATATTACTGAATGTCTTCTTAGAAAACACCTTGGTGAATATGTCTGCTACTTGCTCTGAAGATGCACGGTAGAGTAGAGCAATGGTACCATCATGCACAAGCTCCCTGATATAGTGCATATGGATGTCAATGTGTTTGGTTCATTGTCTTTGAATTGGATAAGTGGAGATTCAAATGGTGCTTTAATTGTCACAATATATGACATTGGAAGTCTTTGATTCGATCCCACACTCTCCAAGTATTCCTTACAACCAAAAACATTGAGTAGTTGCATTCACATCTCCTCTATACTCTGCCTCTGTAGATGAGAGTGAAATGGAACTCTACTTCTTACTTGACCAACTGATTGGTCCATCTGCAAGCATAAATAGAAATCCCAAAGTAGACTTTCAATTATTTTTATCACTTGATGTTATCATGTAAAATGGCACTTCTTCGTTCAAGTACTGACACTCAATGTGTCAGTACACAAAAGGACAAAATGGATAGAATTGGCCAAAACACTATATATGGGCATGAACTTTTATATATCATCATCTTTCTAGCTTTACCTATTTTTTAAATTGATTAGGGAGAATACACGAATTTTTCCATTACAACCTGTGTATCATACATAAGTATTGACATTGTAGCCTGCATATACATGCTTAGGGTTGGAATCTGCGAGTTGATCTTATGCAAGTAGTGTATGATCATATGTGCCCTACTAGTATTAATAGCCGTGTATGCATTAATCCAAAAATAAAAATATATAAACAAGTTTAGTCAAGGACAGTTGGGGCCTTAATCATAACTATCCCAACTTCCCCAACCATCTCAACCTTTGTAACCTCTCTCTTTCCTCATGTATAAATAGAGGGTAGGGGTTGAGGCTAAACATCAATCAGTTGGAGAGAAACGTTATGTTGGTGGTTTGTCTTTAGATATCTTGGAGAAGCAGAACTCAGTTTCCTTGGCTAGCAGAGGAGCACTTGTCTCAAATCTTGGTTGTAATCTTACCTCACTTGTTTATCAATAAAGAGAGTATTTCTTCCAATGTTGTGTCTTTTCTCTCTTATGTATTATGATTTATGAATTGTCTTGTTATTTCATTGATCATCTACATAATATATAAGATATTTCAGGAAATTTCTTTCTCTTTGCAGGATTTGGAGATTCCTTGGAAGCTTTGGAAGCAATTTGAAGTGAAGAAGAAAAAATAGGATCAACCGTCATAAACAAGGCATGCCTAATTCCTTCCTATTTCTATTTCAAATTCTGAAATTTCTGACTATCTACAATTTAATTTAGTACATTGGTAACCCCAGAGACCCCAGGTTATAAGGTTGTATTTTCATGAACAACAGAAAGACTCCGCTAGGGAGTCCAACCTGTTGTTGGTCCTGTCTTTTGGTTTTCTGCCAGTTTTGTTTTGTTTTTACCTTTAATTTTCAGCATTTCATGTTCGAAACCTTCCTATCAGTGCTTTTTCTTTTTGAAAATTTTTGACAGCATATGTGGGTTGATTCAGTAACAGTCGTGTATTACCTGTTGTATATGCGGGTTGCTTTGGTAACAATCATGTATGATACGCGACCTACCTTAATGACAGTCACATATTTCCTGTAGGTGTCTGTGAGTCCATAAGGTTTTTGCTTGTCCTTGGTTTTATGATTCTTCAGATGCTTGTGAAGGTTCTTTTTGGCATGATATTGTGGTTTTAGGTGTATACATTTCACTAGTTGCTTGATTAGTCAAGTTTTTGAGTAAGCTAGGGTTTGATTCATTTTTGTGAATGTGTTAGGTTCTTCCTACATGTCTGATTGCTTGGAATAATTGTGTCTTTTGAGTCACTATTGTCTCTCAGTCCTCTTGGGACTCTTTTATACCTTGGATTTTGTTTATAAGTAGTCTGTGTGAGTCATTATTGCTATCTTTTGGATCTATTTGTCTTTTGTGTCCATATTTCTGCCAAGTTTAAGGTTTAAGCCATATCTTCCTTTTTGGTTGAAGATTGTACTATGGATATGACTGCTATCATTTAAATTCTTTATATGATAAGATTGTTAACTTGCTTTAAGTGGATTTAGTTTTATATAGTTTTCCTTTTTCATTTATAAAAGAAAAAGGAAAAGAACATATAGTTGTTTAATATGCATGTAGTTTAGGTTTTTGTCTTTAATGCACTGCATATCAATATTCTTGAAAAAATAAAAAATAAATTGTTCTTTTATGGCTTTCAAGTTTTTTGTTTGAAAAAGAAAGAGAATAGTTTTTGCTTTTCACATTTCATTTCTCTTTTCTTAGTCATCTTGTTTCAACATTGAGTCAAAACACCATTGGTTTCACCTTCGCCACCCCCTTTGAGTAATCAACAACCCTTTAAAATAAATGCTTAATATTTAAAATTTATTAGTAACTGTTTTTTTATATGAATGACACAGACTATTCTAGGATAGTGTTTTTGGTTAGAGATACCTTAACTGCCCAAAATGTCAAGCTCAAACATAGTGGCCTATCTTTTAGGAAATCCAACTTCGTTGAGAAGGACATCAAAAATATCCTCTCACACAGGAGTCGGGCACAAGGTCGTGCAATACTGAGCTATTGGAGATACCCCTCCACTTCTCAGTAAAGCATACACTAGAGTTGTTGCACACTTGGGGACTCATCTAGTACCTCCCCCGACCTCGTATGGTGCTTGGTACTACTTGAGTTTCAGTATTTTCTACCCTGCCCATGTGCATCGGTTGGACTGATGACTGTTTCACCGAAATTTCTCTATGATTTTGGTAGCCTTAGTATCTTGACTGCTAAGATCTTACACGGATGGCATTGGAAGGCTATTTCCAGTACACCTAAGGTAGACTTGGAAGCTAAAATCAGTAGACAATATGGGAGAGAGGTTGGCTGATTCTAGTGCTTGCACCCATAGGGCTCTTCATGAGATTCCAAGTAACTACTCTCCTTCCTTCACTGGTTAGTTCTGAGACCTCATTATCCCAGGCTTTCCTTTGGAAGGCATCTTTGTTTTCATGGACTTAGGTCTTTTCTAGTGGTGTGTTCTTTGTACTGTTGGTTTCCTGTCGACCTCATACTTTGTCTTATTGTTTGAAACTATGGCTAACACCCTGATGAACACCAACTAGGAGCCCCCCTTGTTGGGAACTCCTTGTACTATTCCTCTCATGGGGAATGTTGATGTTCTTTTGATGGTCACCTTGAATCTACCTGGATTCACCCTAGGGGTACTAGTTTGGTTGTTTCCACTCCAACTGTCTTGAATGATCATGATGCTTATCAAGTAAGCTCTTTATATTAAGGGAATCAAAACATTGCTTCCCCTTCACCTGTAGTTGCTTCTCCTCCTCCTTCTACCTCATGCGGTGAAATTTTCGACAATAGTAACCGTCAACCTAAAAGGAGTAAAAGAAGGAAGAATAGAAAGAAGACACATAATCAAGGGATCACCCATTCAACCTCTGCAGGTCAAGTTGAAACTCACCACCCAACCTTTGCAATTCATGCTGGGGGAACCTATCCAACCTATTCAGTTCATGCTGGGGGAACCTATCCAACGTCTATAGTTCATGCTGGGGGAACCTATCCAACCTCTGCATTTCATGTTGGGGGAACCTATCCAACCTTTGTAAGTCATGTCAGATATAAGCACTCAACATTTGCAAGTCAAGTTGATCTTCACCATCCATCCTCCGTTGATCATGTCGGTGGGATCCTTCCAACCTTTCCAGTTCAAGTTGGATCCAGTCACTCAGCCTCTATAGTTCATGCTAATGGCACCTATTTAAAATCTGTAGGTCAAGTTAAACCTCCCCATCCAACCTCTATAGGTCATGTTGGATCCATCCACCCAGCCTCTGAAGTTCATGTTGGGGGAACACACTCAACTGCTACAAAGCATGTTGATCCTACTCATCCAACCTCTGTAGGTCATGTTGGACCCAGTCTCTCAGCCTTTGCAAGTCATGTTGGGGAAAGTCTCTCAGCTCTGTGGTTCATGTTGAGGGTAAATAGTCAACCACTTTGACTCATGTTGACATTGTGAAAAGACTAACCCTTCAAAACACAAGTCCAAGTTTCCTTGTAAGTTTTGCAAGGGAGACCAACTTACTTATCTATGCCCTTCCATCGTAGAGGTACGAAGAGTTTGGTTCAAAGGTCATCCTTTTTTTTAACATTTTGAATTTTTCCAACAACGAGCCTCTCTTAGTTAGGTTGGACCCAGTCACCCAGCCTCTAGTGGTCATGTTGGGGGAAAACTCTCATCGTCTGTAGGTCATGCCGAGAGAAAACAGTTAGCCATTGTTAGTCATGTTGACATTTTTGAGAAAAAATTTCGTTTGAAGTGTAAACTTAAGTTCCATTGTAATCTATGTGAGGGATATCATCTTAATCACCAGCTCCATGCTATCACAGAGGTGCGAAGAGTGTGGTATGAGACTCAAGAATTTCCTTCTCCTGACCGACCAATAGTTTCTCATCAACCTACTCAACCGTTGGTTGATCTAGTGTTCGAACCTTCCCATCCTTTGGTTCACCCCACTCTTCTTTCGAAGAGTGATCCTTATGTGATTGAACCAATTTCATCTTTGGTCAATCCCAGTCTCCCTTCAGAGAATGAATTTCATGAAGCGGTTGAATCAATTCCATTGTTAATCAATCCCACTCTTATTTTGGAGAGTAAAGTGTCTACTAGTCACATTTTCTCCACTACTAGTTCAGAACTCACTGAACAAGGGGGCACTGAACTCACTTCGGATGAACCCCCACTAAGATCTTAGATTGCTTCCTTTGATTGGGATAGCTTATTTGAGCCACTCCTTCCTTCCAATACACCTTTCTAGATAAAGGTCAAAGTTGAAAAATACACGACTGCTTGTTGTATTGTTGATAAAGGAGCCTCAGTTAGTATCTTGTCTGGTCGTGCTTGGTGAAGCATGGGATCTCCCAGCCTTGTGTTGAATTCTAGTCAGTTACTAGTGTTTGATAGAAGAACTAGTATAGCCTTATGAATTCTTTCTCAAACACATGTTAGTTTGGGTGGGAAGACTATCTTAGTTGACTTCATGGTGATAGAAAACCCCTTACACTTCAATATGCTCCTCGGACGTGATTATGTCTATGCCATGCAAGATGTGGTGTCAATATTCTTTTGTGTGATGCACTTTAATCATGGAGAAGAAATTGTCACTATCGATTAGTTGGATTTTATTGATCCTTATCTTAGCAAAACTAGAGACTAGGTCTTTCCTTTATTTATTCCCAATGTCTCGATAGACACTGTCCTACCTCGGGTGAGCTATGTGGCCTCACGTCCTTTGTGTTCAATTTCCACTGAGGAGAGGCATATATGTTCATTCTTACCTTCTTGGGACTTGGTCCCAGTAGTTGACCAGGTGATTCATCCTATACAAACTGTGGAGCCAGCTCTCCACTCCATCAATTCATTTGAAAGTTTAGACATGTGTCTTATCTTCGATGATCTCCTTCCTTCGGATGAAGTATTCCTAAAGTATTTGATATAGTCTAGCCTTATTTTGGAAATTGGTTTAGTTGTGACTAAGTATAACCCTGATTTTCTTAGTGATCCTGATCTTCCCATAAATTGATCTTCTTAGGCTGGTATTTTTGAGTTTTTAAACTCTTCCTTTGAACAACAAGTCAATGATCCTAATGAGATTGATTTCTCTTATGAAGTTTTCAAATCCTGTGATATTGAGTTTGTTCCTGTAGACTCTATCTCTTATGTTTACCTTTGATTTTCTTCTAAGGTTTATCTTACTGATTATGAACCCTCACACCTTGGCACTATAGAGTCCTCTTTCGTTGATTCTATCTTGACTACACCTTTTGTAGAATATAGAAAAGTTGCATATGTTTCTACTAAAGTGAACTGCATTGGATATTTTCTTCTGAATATGTTTCTGATGTTGTTGTTTGTTGGAAACAGGATTTTTAGTTGGATTCACAAATTTTTACTAGCCTCGCCTTGCTTTTCAAGCTGTAACAACATTTTCATGTACCCTGCTCGTTCTTTTGATCTTGATGTCGACTTCCATGCTTGTGTCTCATTATACAAGCCATCTTCTCTGCTCTCATCATCGCTCAGCCTTGTACCATTTTTCCTTTGCAACTTGACACCTTTTTCCTTGAGGAGACATTCCTCGAGTGTATTTATCCTTCTCATGTTCCTTGCATTATGAATAGGTTTTTTCCTCACACTTGGAACTAGTTTCTCCTTCCTCTGACACTCATCTCCTCGCATTTAGAGCATTCTTTCTGTTCTCCTTCGAGCTCGTTAAAAATAGCAAGGAGGCCGTGAGTTGAATTTTTTGGACTCATTAAAACTTCACGGGAAATATATGGAGTTATATTTAAGCCTTGGTCTGACTCCTTAAATTTAACTAGATTGTCAAGTTAACTTGTTTGTTCAGACTCGTTAAGGTAAATTGAACAATCATTCGCATAGGTATAAGTTTACCCCTTTTCCGGCCTTGTGGATTACTTAGGAAAAATGAATACTATATTTTCTTCGTATTATAGAAGAGTATCTTCAGGCATAGGTTTATCTATTTTCCGTACCTCGAGGACTAAATTTATGGAAAAGGAACCTTTTTGAGCTTAGTTTTCTCTTTTTGTGCTCTAGACCTAAACATGAAAAATATTTCAAGTCTACTTTATGTCTTTGTCATGCTCGCTAAAACCTAAAGAACAAAGAATTGAGTTTACTATTGTAAGCCTCATTTCTTGTAATCAAATGGATATTTTCGAGTGAACTTTCCTTCATTCACACTCATTAAACTTGGGCTACATGTAGCTTCTAAAGGTGTGTCAGTCTAGTGATAGTTTACCCCTTTTTCAAACCTTGTCGACTAACTACAAAAAAGTCATACCTTAGTTCACCTCGTCTAAGAGAGTTCTCCTCTATATTGTTTTACGCTTTTTCGAACTTAGGACACTAACTTTACGAAAAAGAACCCCTTGGAGTTTTCTTTGGATTTTTCAGACTCTCTAAACAATGAAAACACCATCAAGTATTCACAAATTCGAGCTCGTAAAATCCAGGATTAGTGCTTTAGCAAGCATTATTTAGTCTCTTCTTCGATCTCACCAAAAATGAAGAAGGTCCCAAGTTTTATTTCTTGGAATCGTTAAAATTAACAAGAAAGGTAAGGAAGAATCTCCCTCTTTGAATTTTCAACAATGGCAACATGTCATCCTTAAACAAAGCACCCGTTTTGAGTCTATCAACAATTGGGTCTTAGTTTTTTACCTTATCCCGATTCATAATTTTTTACTCCTCTAGTTAATTGGTCTCTTTTCCAATTATATGGGGAATTTGTCAATGTATCCTATATTGCAAATTTGTTTTGTTGGTCTCTTTGTGTCAAAATCTTCCTAAGTCACTTGTGTGTCGTGCTCATTGTTCAAGGATAAACCTTTGTCATCCATTTCGCAGTTTCCTTGAACTTTTGTGTTGTCCATTCCTTGGTATAATTTCATTACATCATACTTTCGGCGGTTATTATCGTCAAATTCGGTACAAGTTCCATATCCAATTAGCATTTGACTTACCTCGTGGTGGATGATGGATGATGCCTTAATTCCCTCGTTCCAATGGATCTCTTCCTATCGACTACAACACCTCTTGCTCTGGGAATGAGATTTAAAGTTTATGATAGTACCTTGGGGATTGAAGTCATCAATGGCAATTTCCCTCGCTATTGGGTAGTGGGAATACCTTACTGTCTCCTACTTGATGTATTCTTCAAGTGTTCGACTTCAAGTCCTTGTATTTACACTTGTTAGAATGTACTAGGTACCTTTGGAACTGTTTTCACTAATGGCGGTTTCCCTCACGTTTGTTAACAGTCCTCATTAATGGTTGGTAATCAAACGGTTTCCCCCATGTTTGACTTCATCTCTTTTTTTCGCATGGTTAGGATTCGTACCTTTTGGGCGATTTGGATTGAAGACCTTGGGCTGCCAGTAGCATCGTCACATTTTGTTACTTTCCCAAGTTGTGCAAAACCTTGTCACACTTCATATGACATTTTGTTGATACATAGATCCACCTTATATTTTTTTGGCTATGATCAATTGTTGAGCATGGATCCACCTTTTCATTTGTGGCCATGACTCCTTTAGATTTGATTTGGCACCTTTTTCATATTGAGCAACCATGATAGTTACATCAATTATACATATGTTGGATCCACATATCTTTATGGCGATCATTTTTATATGAACCTATATGTTCCAATATATCATTTTGTCTAACATTTATCTTTGTTTCAGATACCTCCCTACAGACTTGGTAACTGAGTTCTCCAGGAATAAAGTTTGTAATGTATTTCGGCCATCGTTTCCCTCTGACCTCACACATTAGGGGGAATCTGTTATCATGTAAAATGGCACTTCTCCGTCTGAGTACTGACACTCAATGTGTCGGTACACAAAAGGAAAAAATGGATAGAAGTGGCCAAAAAACTATAGATGGGCATGACCTTTTATACATTGTCCTCTTGCCATCTTTACCTATTTTTTAATATGATTAGGGAGAATACATGATTTTTTCCATTACAACCTGCATATCATACGCGAGTATTGACATTGCAGCATGTGTATACATGTTTAGGGATGGAATATGTGGGTTTCTCTTATGCAAGTCATGTATCATATGCACCCTTCTAGTATTAATAGATGTGTATGCCTTCATCCAAAATTAAAAAATATAAACAGGTTTAGTCGAGGATAGTTGGGGCCTTAATCATAACTATCCCAACTTCCCCAACCATCTCAACCTTCGTAACCTCTCTCTTTCCTCTTATATAAATAGAGGGTAGGGGTTGAGGCTAAACATCAAGCAATTGGAGAGAAAAGTTATGCTGGTGGTTTGTCTTTAGATATATTGGAGCAGCAAAACTCAGTGTCCTTGGCTAGCAGAGGAGCACTTTTCTCAGATGTTCGTTGTAATCTTACCTCACTTGTTTATCAATAAAGAGAGTCTTTCTTCCAATGTTGTGTCTTTGCACTCTTATGTATTATTATTTATTAATTTCAGTGTTATTTCATTGCAATAATACTATTTCATTGATCATCTATATAATATATAAGATATTGTAGGAAAGGTCTTTCTCTTTCCAGGTGTTGGAGATTCCTTGGAAGCTATGGAAGCAATTTGAAGTACAAAAGAAAATCTAGGATCGAACGTCATAGACAAGGTATTCCTAATTTATTCCTATTTATATTTCAAATTATGAAATGGATGAATGTATACAATTTAATTTAGTACATTGGTAACCCCATGTTAATAGGAAAAATACACCTCTTACGGACAGGAGTTGTTCCTCTAGTCTGAATGGTTCATATCTAGAACAAATAGTACACAATAGAATTGGAAGAACTTCCCTAGAATGGGTGGAGATCTAGAATAAGGGTCGTTGATGTTGAGTGTGCTTATCTCCTGCAATGCTAGATTCTTCACTAATATACCAGCATGATCACATGGGAACAACACACAAGATCAAAGAGCACCAAAAAATGGTCCACTATTCTATGCTAGTGACTAAGGAATCTAACAATAACACATATGATGAAAGGAACCAATTTTGCATTACATAAAGAAGAATAAGTTACAACATATGCCTTAGTTTCAATAATCTCCTTCACAATTCCAATATCTTGTCCCTGATATCTCCAACTTTGCTCCTCCTAAGCTCACCCTAATGATCTAGGCCAGAATAACAATGCACCAGCATAACCTTGCTCTCTCCCTCAACTATGGATACAAGCCTACTTTTATAATAGGATTTGGGAGGATAGGGATGGTTGAGGAAATGGTGGGTGAGGTGGATAGGAGATCCTAGAAGGATGGATCTAGAGCCTAGGTGGTCCTCAGGTGTAGGGATAAGGGAGCCACGAAGCCTTCCTTCGAGAAGCTTCGTGGAATCCTCTCTTTTTCACTTTTTACCAAGGGCACCGCTTCTTACTCATTGAGACAAGAGGTGACAAGGAAAAACCACTTCTTTAACAAAGGGAAAAGGTGGTGCCACCACTTACTGTCTATACATTATAGGCGATGCTGAAGAAGGTACCACTCATTGACTAAAGGGTAGAAGTGGTGTTGGATTTTGATATGCAGGATTGATATTTGGACCAGGATTTTACTTCATGACTTGGGATTGAGGTAAAAATATTGTTTTGGGGGTTTCATCACATGTTGATGACATGATTTATGTGTAATAGAATTCCCCCCAAAGAATGAGGCTAAATGGGTATGATAGGTGAGCTTGAAAGAGCAAGTTATCACTTCAAGGCAAGAATCAGCTTGATCGGAGATCAACAACTAGGAATCTGCAATACATCAATACTGTTGACTCATGAACAAATGTGTCCTCATCATGGCTCCAGACCAATACAAGGAATATCCATGAGAGATATTAACAACCATGGCTACTAGAATATAGCGTAGATCCATGTGATAAAGGACTCAAACTTGGGACATAACTACTAGGAATACACTATAGATCTATGTCAAAATGAACACAAATTCGAGCATAGACACGACCATACATATGTGGATCCATGCTAGGAATTCATATAATATATTCCACCACAACCTAGGGAGAAAGCTATGAGTTCTTTGACAGATTCCTAGGGTCTTCGTCCCATCTTCCACAAAGTATGATTCTATCCATGTGATTACAATGATTTGAATTTGAACATGGTAGAAACCACTTGATTACTAGTCAATGATATGAACCGTTAACAAGTGTGAGGGAGATCACCATTAACGTCAATGATTCCCAAGGTACCCTAGTACAAACTACTAAGTGTGAATAGATGATTTGATGTCGAACACTCAGTGGAGTCTATCGATCAAAGGTCAATGATGTGAACCTATGTCGAAAGTGAGAGAATCTGTCATTGAGGCATATAGATATCAAGGTACTAAACTTGTTTCTAAGAATAATTCCTAGATAATGAGATGATGTCAGGAATAGTCGCGTCGAAGGAGGGCCATGATGAATCCCACATCGACGACACGAAACTCAGAAAAATGTTTTGGAGTGTTGTAGATAATGTAACCATAGGACTGACTTGAAAAGGTACTAACACAAAGGTTGTTTTTTATTGCAGAGGTAAACTTTCAACTTCCCTTTAAACATTGGGCAGCACAACAAAATACCTAGCAGCATTGACTGGATGAAGTGGAACACAATGCAACAATGGAAAATCCATTCTTTGAAATACTTAAAGGAGTAACATGACTCATGAAAGTGGATTGACTCAGAGACAAGATTATTTACCCAATTGACTGAATGAACTCTAGACAAGTTCCATGTTCAAAGGTGATGACAAACTTCCATATTATTTGCAAAAATGAATTGATTCCCTTCCCTTAATTTCCCCATCATGATTGATGAGTGCTTCTTTTCATTTTTATGAGTTCAAAGAGGGTAACAAACACTCGTTTTAGCTCATTCTTCAGACAAGTCCTTACTCATATGTTTTATGAACCTGAGAAAGGATGGGTTCATTCCCAAAAAAGGGTCTCTCAGTGTTTAGTTTAACGAGTCCATTGAAAGTAAACTCGGTATCGTTCACATTTAGAGAGTATGAATGAAGACGGAAGAAGACTCCAAAGGGATCCTTTTTCGTAAAGTAGCCGATCCGAACCAAAAAAGAGATAAGCTACTGTCAGAAAGACGACTCTTCAAATAATTTTATGAGTATGAAGGAGACAAGTACTCAGAAATATTTTCATATTTAGGCAGTCTGAAAATAGTTTAAAGGAGACTACATTAAGTCTCTTTTCACGATAAAAGGTTTTACGAGTATGAAAAGAATCGAAAAAAAACTTGAAACTTTGATACTTAGGTTTTAGGAGCATGACCAAAGTGTTGAAACAAACACTCATGGACCTTTTCCATTTTTAGAAGTATGAAAAATTAAAAAACAAACTTCCCCATAGACACTACTACTTATTTCTGCCCCTACACGACTTAAAAACGACCATTAGTTTCCCAAAATATTTGAAAGTGGCTTTTATGAACTATATTAAAGGATATTTTTATAAAAAATGATTTAAAAAATTAAAAAACTCTAAAAACATGTTATAAAAGCTAAGTGAATAGTAAAAACCAATTTATTTACTATTTACCAAACGTTGGAGAGCATTTTGGGAGATTTGGAGCCAAAACTTCAGCCGGAGATTGCGGGAGTATCAACTGCCCGTTTTTTGCATCGCCGGATTCAGGTAAAAGATAAAACCATTCTCTTTCTTTTCATAGTTTCCATTTTTTATTTGGGTCGGTATTTGGAGCCCCATGAGCAAACCTAAAACATGTTTTGCGGGCACCGCTTCTGGCCTTTGCGGGAAACGCAGTGCCCGATTAAAGCTATGACATTTTAGCTTTTCTCAGGTGGTGGCACCGCTTTGTCTTAAAGAGACAGGAGAAGTGCCAGTTGTGAGATCCAAAAAAAAAAATGGCCCAGCCAAAATAAAATTTTACAAGCATTTTTTAAAGTTGGATATGCTTCTAAATTGCTCTTTAATGGTTTTTGGCAGGTTCATTTGATCAAAAAATGGTTATTTGGAAAGAAAGACAACATGATAACGATGATGCCATCACCGCAAGAAATGCAGGTTGTATAGTTTCCTTGAGAGGTTGTGGCCTCTTAAAGTTATTTCATACCCCTAGTATGGTCTCGCATGCACGGCTACTGGAATACATCCTACAGATGTGGAATCCATGACAGCAGCATTTTGAGGTGGGACCTCATATTCTAACTATAGAGTTGGACTATATATATTTTTTGACAAGGATATCTAGATGAGGATCCCCTATTTCTTTGACTGGTTCCCGAGGTGGAGACATGACTATGCAAGAATTGATTAATCGTCATTGTCTGTCTGGTACAAAAATGTCAGGTAAGAATATTCCCATCAAGGCCATCGTGGATGTGCCACTTTGCACTATTTTATTTACTATGAAGAGGCTGGATGGGAGCCAAGGGGCTCACCAAGCATCCCAAGCACCTCTACTGTATTTCTTGGAAGCTATGGCACCTACGATTTTTAACTGGG
This sequence comes from Pseudotsuga menziesii, assembly GCA_001517045.1. Classification (NCBI taxonomy): domain Eukaryota; kingdom Viridiplantae; phylum Streptophyta; class Pinopsida; order Pinales; family Pinaceae; genus Pseudotsuga; species Pseudotsuga menziesii. Next base: position 57,544 of record LPNX010547596.1, on the reverse strand, counting down.
AAAAGGAACTTCCTGTTTTCAAGGACTAGCTGACAATATGTCGGCAAGGGGAACTGAAGCAGTTTGGATATGGGTCCATTTTAGCCTACTTCTTCTTCAAGAGGGTACCTCTCATTAGGCCATAGGTGGTATTTACAGAGCTCAGGGCTAGATATCCATGCATGTTGAGGTGGGTAGAGATCACGGATTGCACAAGAGGTGGCAGGGCCAAGGTGAAATTCAAGGTCGCCTTCTTCGGTTGGCCGTGTGACCAAATCCTGATGATAGAGGATTATGCATATGTGGGGATCGACTTCAGACATGATCCTAATCTACCATTACCACCTAGTGCCCAGTGGGGAGATATTGGTGAGAAGAAAAACCTTAAAATGTTGATCATGTTTTTATATTTTTATATTTTATGTTTTTTATGGGTAGTAACAAGACCTAAAATTTTACATGTAGATGTTGGTGATGCACAGACTGGGGGATCCTCCCCAATGGATAGGAAAGTTGGAGCTCAATTTGTTCATAGAGGTGATGACCATCTCACTGAGATGGAGGAGAACCTGGAGCAATTGAATCGTGACATCCTAGACACAACGATAAATGACCTCCCTATAAGGTATCAAAGACACACTGCAAGAGTGCCAGGTCATTTCAATTGACTGCTACATAAGGTAGCATGGGCCTTCATATGCTATCATGAGCATTATTAGATGGTGGACTGCATGATGTACTACTAAAATATGACTAGCTTCAGGGTTTTTGTATGATTTTGTATTTCCTGAAAGCCACAGTGCTTTATATGAGGTCTCGTGGCCACATTTTTGTAAAAACAATCTTTGTATATATACAGACTTATTACCGGTGTTTATATGTCTCAAATGGAAATCATATTTACATGATTTTTATGTGTCACTTTACAGTTTATTTACAAGTTATGAATGAGAAATATACCAGTCTAGGATGTAGTTTGCTAACAAATCAGCAACTGTATTATCTTCCCTAGGAATATGCTTGCAAGTGATACACTCAAATGACCTCTCTAATAAACTCACTCTCCAAAATAAATGGAGGAGTATAGGGTTCCTGATGGTATAGAGATGGTTTATATGACAAACCACTAATTGTGAATCCATAAACACTACCAAATCATGAATGTCTCGAGATGCAGCCTCAGTTAGTAGACCTATTACTGCATGATACTTGGCGATGTTATTGGTAGCAGGACCAATACAAACCACTCCTGAACTAATCAAGTCATGAGCTAAGGAATACATAACCCAAGCAGCTAAAGCCGCAGGTTCAGGGTATGACGAAAAGCACCATCAGCGAAGCCATAAAAATCCATTTGATATGCATAACCAAAACATGGTATAACAGTTTGGACACTAAACTCAAAACCATACTAAATCAAGACACAACACACTAAAGACCCTTTCTCTAAAACTTTGCTAACGATAAAGGGATCATACCACATTGACTAGAAATTCCATTTACCTAGTTTATCTTGTCTTTGATTGTAGATCCAAAGTAGTCCACCTTCATTTAAAACACGAGGTTGAACATATTTATCATATTGTTCCTTGATGCATTTCTTATGTGCCTCATTAGCCAAGGCATCATTTCTTCTAGTTTTGTCAAGATTAGTCCAGGTACAGAAATCTGTTTTCCTCGATGGAAGTATTTGGTAGAAGTTCTACTGCAAGTTTCAGTAATGGAATATGGCATTGGATAGGAAGGATGACTTCTAGTCCATAAACTAACTGGAAAGGTGTGAGACCAGTCACTGTTTTAACTAAAGTCATGTAATCCCAAAGAGCAAAAAAGAGAGTCAGGTGCTAGTTGGATTTATGATCTCCAACCATCCTCTGTATCATAGTTTTTAAAACTTTGTTAATGGCTTCGACCTGACCATTAGCTTGCAGATAATAAGGAGTTGAATTTTCATGGACAAAACCGAGCTTAGCACTTAACTTGGTCATAATCTGATTCCGGAAATGTGATCCATGGTCAGTGACTATAGACTGTGGGACTCCAAACCTAGCTATCACGTGATTAAAAAAAAATAGGGCGTAAGTATTACCATCCTCTGCATATGTAGGCATAGCCTCAGCGAATTTCATGAAATAATCAAAGGCTACGATGATGTAACCATGCCCACCAGCTAAGGTAGGCTTACGATGCATAAAGTCAGTACCCCATTTGGAAAAAGGGCCAACCGCAATGACGAGGTGTAAAGGAGCAGGGTGGGTCTTCTTTTTCAAATAGAAATGTTGGAAGGGTGGGAATTTCTTAATAGCTTCATGACAATCTTTGAAGATTAAAGGCTAGAAATAGCTCGCGCGAAGGATTTTCTAGGCCGTAGCCATCCCAGAGAGATGACCACTACACGCTCCAGAGTGGCAATCATTAAGGACCTGTTCAGCCTCTTCATGTGTAAGGCATCGTCGAAGAATGGAATCGATACCATGTTTGTACAATGTATCATTTAAGATGAGGTAGTACTTCACGTGGTGACAGATACATCGACGATCGTCACAGGATATATTGGGCTAAAATATTTGAGTTTGGAGATAAATGATTAAATCTCCATACCATGGGTCGATTGTGCTTATCAAGAACAGGAATTCATCCGGAAATGACTCAATGGGATCAGTATCCATCAAAGCATAGGGAAGGTCACACATCAGCTCTGCAAATACCAATGATTTCTTTGAAGTGGACTTAGAAAAATCAAGGTCGAATTCCTGTAGGATGACAATCCAACAGGAATATTTTCCCCCTAGCACCTGACAAGTCAGGATGTAGTACATAGGTCTTTGATATGCAAGTATCATGGTAGTGAGAAGCAATATGTAATGATGAAATTTCTGTACAGCAATTACAGTAGCCAATGCTAACTTCTCCACATGTGAGTACCGGGTTTCAGAATCAAGGAGATTATTATTGGCATAATATATCACATGTTATTGACCATTGGGATCTTCCTGCATTAAAACCATTCCAATGGTAGTAGTGGAAGCAATAACATACAAGAAAAAATCCTTTGAATAATCCAGGGGGTGTATCACGGGTGAATGAGTCAAAGCATTCTTAAGATTACCAAAGGTTCACTGGGCCTGGTCATCCCAGAAGAATGGAGTATCCTTCTTCAGGAGACGCATATAACCATTCATTTCCTCAGCAAAATTGCAAACGAAACAGCGAAGAAAGTTTTCCTTCCCTTGCAAAATTTGTAGCTAATCAATGGTCATTGGGGCAGGTAGGTCCAATATAGTAGCAATATTCAGTGGATCAATCTGGATGCCATCCTTATAAAACACAAAGCCAAGAAGACGTCTTGTCTCAACGTAAAAAACACATTTTTTTGGATTGAGTCATATGTTATAATGACTACATCTCAGGAAAATGTCCCTAAGCTTCCCAGGGTGGTCCTCTCGTTACTGTGAATGAGCTGGGAGATTGTCAATGTACGGCTCCATGATGTTCTTAATATTGTGAAATGCATATGACATACCATGCTGGAAGGTAGCTCCAGTGTTCTTGAGGAAAAAATATAACTTCTTATAGGAAAAGGTTCCCCATGGGAATATAAATTTCGTTTTGTGCTAATTGGTGGGAAATATCTCAATTTGATTGTAGCCAAAAAAGCCATCCATGAATGAAAAGATGACACTTCCAACACAGTTGTCAATAATCTGGTCAATATGCGGAGTTTAAAAATTGTATTTAGGACAAGCTTTGTTCAGGTATCAAAAACCGATACAGACTCTAATGGTTCCTTGTTTTTTGTTCACCGGGACAATGTTAGATACCCATTCTGTCAGGGGTACAGGATAAATAAATCTTGCCTTCAGAAATTTTTCTACTTCGGCTTCAATAGTCACGGCTTTCCGGGGATGGACTTGATGTAATTTATTCTTGATAGGTTTGGATGTGGGCTATGTTTTAATTTCATGAACCACAATAGATGGGTCTATTCCAGGAATTTCTTCATAAGTCCAAGAAAAAATATCTTGGAATTCTTTGAATAATGCTCTATATGCTTCAGTTTCTTCCATTGATCAATTCTACCCTACGTGAACATGTTCAATGGTTCCAAGCTTGATTGATATGTCAATTGGATTTGTCTTAGTTATGTTGCAAATATTGCCTTCGGATTCTATATTTTTCAAGAATACAGACATTTGAAGATGGGTGACAATATCAGTATTAATAAGAGAAACAAGGTCAAAACCTGTCGAACTGGCGTTGGGAAGAAAAGAAGATTTGTGATGGTGATCTTCCCATATGGATTCATTCACACTTGTAATCTCCATGATGGACTCGTCCGACGAAAAAGTCTTTGTGAGATAGTATAGAGTGGGAAGATAAGGTTCTAACCAGTAAGGAAAGTGGTAAGGATCTAAAGCTATCAGATGAAGATCATCTGGTCGGACATCGGAGGCAGATTGGACAACATCATATATCACTTCATAAGGCCAAGAGAGGATGACTCAAAAATTTCTTTGCATTTGGAACTATAACTAGTTGTGGAAATCATGTTCATTGTTTCCACTTCTGCACTAGGAGGGGATGAAGGAAATACTCCCATAAGAGTTGAATCTTTTAGCATACCCACCCCAATCAACTGATAAGGAGGAGGGGACTGACCTAACATAGGGATATTATTTGCGGTGGGAGTGGTAACATCTGGTGAACAAAAATTGAGTTGATCAATAGTCACAATTTTTCCCAAGTGAGGAAACTGGAGAGTTTGAGAAAACATTGATGCAACAATATTCATAGCATAAAACCAATTTCTCCCTAATAGGAGGTTGTAATCCAACGGGGCATCAACCACTTCCAATTGAATGGAAACAATTTTTCCCCCAATCTTAACTGAAATACCTGTTAAAAGACCATGAGGCTGGAAACCTCATCCATCAAAAGCTTTTAACATCATAGGGGACTTTGTAAGCTCAGGAGAACCAATGGCTCTCCAACAGGCTATAGAAAAAACTGAAGTCAAATCTCCCTCATCCAGAACGATCTAATGGACTTTTCTTCAAACTACTCTAGAGGTAATTTGAAATGCAAGATGGTGAGGTAATCTAGACTTATAGTTCTCGACATTAAAATGAATCAAGTTGGTATTATCTAGGTCTAATTCCCCCAAAGTTGTTAACATATTTTTACGCTGTGTTGGACAAATTTGGAGTACCTCAAGGGTAGACATCGTACAAGGTGCCTGAGATAAATCTTCAACAACATTATAAAATTGTGTAGCTTGGGCATTGGGATTGAAAACAACCTTCCTGAGGGTTGCCTTAGGTGGTAGTAAAATCAAATCAAGATTAGGTTTCTCGATCATGAGAGGACCATTAGACGAAGATGGAGGGGAACTAGTAGAAGGAACTTTCTTGGGATATGGATTTTCATCTTCCTTATCCATAGGCTTGTCATATGACTGACTACGAGTATTTAAATTGATGGTTTTTGAAGAAATCATCCTGATTTAATCCATGGAACTAGAGGTCCCTTGATTAGACATGTGGTGTATCAATTATTGTTGAGATAGGAAAGGATCGGTAAGCTCCGCGGGGTGGGGTTACTCTTCAAAAATTTACTAATCTCTTCACAACAAGGGAAATCCTTCATGAATTGATCACCCCCACATAATGAGAAAGGGTGCTTATCTTTTCCTTTCCCTTTGTTTTCATTCTTTGTGGCTGCAGTCTTAGTATTATCTTGTTGGTTCCCAGTTTTTTTATTTTTACCTTTTCCTTTTTTTTATTTCCTAGGGTTTGTGTACTTTGAATAGCATTTACCTCAGTGAAAACTATAGGAGTTTATGGAGTAGTAGTTGAATAATTTGGTTGCTTGGAAGGTTTTTTTGTCAACAAGGGCTGGACTGAACCAACAACCCCATCAACAGGAGTTTCTGTTGGTGGTTTAGTAGGGTCTGTGCTAGGACAAGGAGCCTGAGGAATTAAGTCATACAACGTTCTGGATTGGGAATATACCAAATCCATATACTGAGCATGATTGATTGCCTACTCTTCAGTAACATCACCACCCATAGCCACATCTTGGGAGATAGGAGGCAACAATAACTTTGTGAACCAATCAACTAGCAGTTGGTCTGGGATGGGAGCTTTAATAAGTATTCTCCACCTTCTCCACTCATGGATATGATCTGCTATGTGTGTGGAGGTATTCTGATGGAGTGAAGTTAAAATATCCATACCCTTTTCATAACGAATGTGTAGCTAAAAGTGTGTAAGGAAAACAGTTTCCAGAGATCTAGAATCCACAAACAAATGTTGTGGAAGTTCAATGTACCACTTCACAGCCATGCTAGTCAATGTGCACTAGAAGATCCTTAAACGAATAGAATAATCCATCAAGGAGTTCAAGGAACAGCATAGATGGAAGGTCATAACATGGTTCTTGGGATCATCTCCTTGCTTTCCATATAACTTGGGAATGTCTAATGGCAATTTTACTAGAATAGAGGGCCATGAATGGTCATGTCGAATGGGATCATTTATCAACTTGGACAAATCAGGTAAGTCCAAATTTGCCAAGAAAGGTAATTGTCAATTAGTTTCCATGTATTGGTAGTACTGATAAGGCATGTTTGTACCAGTAGGACCATAATCTCACTAATATATAGGTTGTTGGTTTGGTTTATGAGCAGATGATCCTCCCGAAGAGCCTTTTGAAGGGGGCGGGCCTCCAAGGGGTGGGCCTCTAGGTGGTGGTCTTCCAGGTGGTGGCCCTGTAGGTGGTGGTCCTCTAGAAGGTGGACCTCTAGGTGGTGGACCCCCAGAAGTTGGACCTACAGACAATGGTCCTCCCGAAGGTGGTCCTCTAGGTGGTGGGCCTCTAAGTGGTGGCCCTCCAGGCGATGGTCCTCCATAAGGTGTACCTCCACCAGGTGGGCCACCATAAGGAGGCCTTCCTGCACCTACAACAGTAAGAATAGGCATTCCTCCCATTTCCAGCAAGTAGGACTAATTAGGTTGCCCCCATGGTGTAAACATGTTTCTAGGGTAAGGGATTCCAGAATACATAGTTCCTGTAGATGTAGGTTGATAATTCGTGTTTACTACAGGTAATTGCTTTGCTAGGTAACCATAACTCAAAGAAGGATTGTTGATGACAGGTTGTTGTTATTTTTTTATCATTTAAGCAATATGATCTTAGGATATTATCTGAGAGAATATCATGCATAGAAATCAATCACAAGAGACAATAGACACAAACATTTTCCTCGGGGAAACCATAAACGAGAAAACCCCACAAATTCCTCAAGGATAGAATGAGCACCAATGGAAGTAGTAAAACCCAAAGACAAAAAGATGATCTCCAATAGTTGTTCTCTCTCTCACTTAAGCAAGCTACATCTCTCTCACCTATGCACTATAGCTGGGTGAGTGTGTGTTTAAAATAGAGAGTCTCACTCTCTATTTATACTAGTTTCTGACTTGACAATCACTTACCAGGGCCGACTTCTCTAGGAGATTATAATAACCCTAGTGCCCTAAAACTGTGGGGACTTTGACCCTTGATCAACTAGGAGGGTTAGCCTCTATTAATTTACATGACTTGTTTACATTAATGATTCTCCCGATAGGAACATCGGGGATCAATGAAATACAATATATGAAATATACAACTGAATACATTCCAAAGTTACAAATACATCAACACTCCCTCTTAACTAGGAAGGTATTCTCTTGACACAATACATCAACACAATTCTTCTTCTCTAGATCATCATTAAAGATGGATCATCATTGGATCATCATCATCATCACTGCTTTTGCTATCCCAATCAACTGGTTTTATCTCTCAATTCTTCTCGTCATAGGAAGTTCTACAAAGTCAACCCTGTTTCATGCTGGTTGTAGGCCTATCCTCCATGTAGGTATTCATCTTCTTCAGCACTTATATCTGACCATGGGAGGAACACATCCAACATCCAAGTCAAAAAGGCCCACCCAACACTTACATTTGACCATGGGAGGAACACATCCAACATCCATGTCACAAAGGCATGCCCAACACTCACATCCATCGGCATGGTAGGACACACCATCTACCATCCAAGGAAAGGCCCAACACTTACATCCATTGGAATGATAGGACACACCATCTATCATCCAAGGAAAGGCCCAGCACTTACATCTATTGGCATGATAGGACACACCATCTATCATCCAAAGAAAGGCTAAACACTTATATCTGATGGCATAGTAGGACACACCATCTACTATCCAAAGAAAGGCATAGCACTTATATATGACCCAGTCAAAAAGGATCAACACTTATATCTGACCCAGTCATAAAGGCCGAACACTTACATCCTCTGGCATAGTAAGAAACACCATCTACTATCCAAGGAAAGGCTTGGCACTTACATCCACTGGCATGGTAGGACACACCATATACCATCCAGAGAAAGGCTCTGCACTTACATCCACTGGCATGATAGGACACACCATCTATCATCCAAGGAAAGGCTTTGGACTTATATCTAACCATGGGAATACCTTCCTACCACCATGTCAGTTGGGTTCCGCACTTACATCTGGCTCAGTAAAAAAATATCAGCACTTACATATGACCATGGGAGGACCCACCTACCACCATGTCAGAAGGGCTCTGCACTTACATCTGACCTAGTCAGAAAACTCTGCACTTACATCTGACCATGGGAGGACCCACCTACCACCATGTTAGAAGGGCTCCACACTTACATCTGACCCAGTCAGAAAGTATCTATACTTACATATGACCATGGGAGGACCCGCCTACCACCATGTTAGAAGGGCTCCGCACTTACATCTAACCATGGTAGGACCCGCCTACCACCATGTTAGAAAGGCTTCACACTTACATCTGACCATGGGAGGACCCACCTACCACCATGTCAGAAGGGCTCCAGACTCATCACTTCCTCTTGGAGGGAAACTCGATCTGGAGAAAACCAAGCTTCTCCATGAAGTACTCAAACTTCACTCTGGCTAATGGCTTGGTCAACACATCAGTTATCTGCTCGTCTGTCGCAACATATTGGAGATTCACTACTCCTCTTGTCACCGTGTCCCTGATATAGTGATATTTGATCTCGATATGCTTCGACTTGTCATGGAACACTGGGTTCTCTAACAACTTCACACAACTCTAGTTGTCACAATATATACAAGTAGCATCCAACTGGAGATCAAATAAATTAGAAAGTAGCTTCCTCAACCAAACTGCCTCACAACTAGCCAAACAAGCTGAGACATACTCTACTTCGATTGTACTCAGTGTCACGCAAGACTGCTTCCTACTAAATCGAGAGATCCGATACTGAAGAAGCACCCCAAAGTGCTCTTCCTATCAATGGAATTGCCTGCCCAATCTGAATCAACATAATCTTCCAGGTTAATCTTCTGATCCACCTCATACTTAATCCCATAATCAACTGTACCTTTTAGGTACCTCAGAATATGATTTGTAGCAATCAGGTGAACATGTCTCGGATCCGTCAAGAACTAGCTCAATGTGTTCACAGGAAAGAAAATGCCTGGTCTTGTATTCATCAGGTACATTAGGGACCTGTTGAGGCCTGAAAAATCGCAGGTAACAACAGTTAGGGATTCTCCCCAATAAATGTTCCCAACTATCCCGTTATTGTTTGGTATGGGGAATCCGTCCGGTTTACGGTCCGGCCACCATAGGTCAAGTGACGAATTAAAGGTTTTACCAGTTATGACCCGGTCCACCGTGTATATTTTTAGTTTTTTTGGTTTAGTATGATATGCAAGTGCCTATCTAAGAATGCATATTGATAGAGAATACAAGGAGCGGTCACAATGTGATGCACAGGTTCTTACCTCTCGTCTTAACTCTCTCGCATCTAAATAACACACAGTAAGAAAACTAAAACTAACTATCTAACCTATCCCTAGGGAGCAAGATTATCATTTATCAATGAGTAATGTATTTCTGCGCATGCATTAAGAAAAATCACAAATAGTTGTTACTTTATTCAAAACACAAGAGCATTAATAGATAGATGAACAACAAGATAGCTCATTGTTTATGAAAAAACCTTCATTACTCATAGTGGAAATTTCAGAGAATAAACTAGAGAGCATTCATAAAAGAACATAGGTTCAAAGAGTTAGAACAATCTCACAGTTAAGGGACAACAGCTGAAAATGAAATAGTTCACATTCAACAAATCCATAGCACAACATTTGAACAATCCACCAAGCTTTCTCCAACAGGAAAATTGTAATTATCTATTGCAAAAGGAAATAGTTCTTCTTAAAACATGTTCTCACAAATCTATCTGGGAAAAGGTCCTTTCTTACATCTAACTCTCCTATATTTATACAAATGGCAAAACTTTTGGGTTTACCCCGGGGTGACCTTTGGGCTCCCCCAACCATTTAATCTTACAATTTTGTCCTTTGTGAGTGCTCATGACTCATACAATACATTACATTTTGGATTAAGATTCAAGAGCACTTTGTAAAGAGGGACCGACTTGGTAACTGATGAACCTTTTCCAAGCCTAGGCCTCTACTGCTATTGGTTCTACTCAATAACTTGTTGATCTCAAACCTTCACTATCTTCTTCTGTGAGCAACATCTCTGCTTCTTACTTTTATTTTCTTCAGCCAACTCCCTTTTGCTTTTCCCTTTAGATACATTTTCTTTGCAGCAGCAATCATCAATCTGGATCTGAAAAATATTCTAAGTCTGTCTATAGTTAAACAAAAAACTCAACATTAATACGGACAACATTCAAGAAAATGTAACCACACTATCAATAAGACTAAGCATCAAACATGTGACCCTGTGCTGTGTTCTCATCACAAAAACCCTAAAAAGAATCAGAAACCTCTACCACCCAAAAATAGGGTAAAGCACACACAAAACAATGGAAAAAACCCTCACCAGTGGGAAAACTAAGCATCGGGCTGACAAACTCCTCATCAGCGAACAGACCACATAAATGTCAGGTGGTTAGTTCACTAAACCACCGCAATGACGGAAACTACATAGACTAAGGGTTCCGTAGTCAACATAAAACATCAGCGGTCGGAAACTCTAGAGCCAAAGGTCGGAGCTCAGAACCACTCAAAAATCGGTGAGATAGTTTGAAAACTGCAACGGTGGAAAGTGGAGAGACAACATATTCCGCAACCAAAGACTCAATGTTATCGCCGTATCTGAAACACAAAAGACTAGTACTCCTATCAATCATCAACACCATTCTGATAGCGAAAACAAACATTGCAATTTAAAAAAATGATCCATAAAACCAATGCATTGGCGAAAATCGAAAATATCCAATGGCACATTCTCGGCGGTGATATAGAAAACTAATGCCCCGCTACACACATCAATAGACTTCCGATCGTGATCAGAAAAAATAAAAAATCATTGAAACGTTAAGTGCTCGAAAGACTTTAAAGTTGTGCAGTGGTTAAATTAGTTCATTTCATCCCCGAAATAGTGGCGGCATAGAGAAGGAAAACCTCGACTCAAACTTCAACAAAACTCCGACAGCGATAAAACCAAAACAGCAAAAAAATAAAAAATGCTAAGTTCCAAGTCAAAAGCATTGGTAGTTTTTTTATCATTCAACTTCCGAGGTAAAGGAAAAACAATTGACCTCAATTCAACCTCAAAATCCAAATTTGTAGCAGAGAAAAAAAATAGAGTTCAGGAACTCAAACAATTTCGGGCAAGATAAAATCAAAGGAGGGTCCAAAATTTTAAAAAAAATGGGAAAACAGTTGCAGATGCAACAATTAGCAACTTCTTGGTGAACCCAGAATCTCTAGACAATTTCTTCCTTGAGTAGCAGACTATTTAATAATAAAACCAACATGTTGAATTCTTCTAGATGTCTGGATTTCCCAAATGGTACATATGTACTTTAATCATTGATGACAGTCCAATTTAGGGATAATGGGAACCAAGATATGAAAGTCTAGATAACTATTTTAAGGCAAGGATTATGAGTTTCATTTTTACCTCTGTCTTCAGGTAGCTTCTAGCTTGGACACCACAGGATTGTAACATATGGTTAACAGAAATATTCATTTGTTCCTCATTCCCATGCCATTTTGCACTTTTTTGTGCTTTTGGACTTTTGTCCTTTTTGAGTCCTCCTGCATGCCTTTCTTTCTGAATTTTTATTCAGGATCCTCTATCCATAGTGTCCTTTTGTGTGAGAGATGTATTTAATTTTCAACTCACGGACGGAGAAGAACTTTGGCTATTTTGCACTCATTTGGTTTAGTACTTTGTTTTGGTACATATTGCTTTCTTAGGATTTTTTTTTACTCTTATTTGCCTTTTGGCTTTCAATTCTTGGCATGGGATCATTTATATATAATATACTGTTTACCCTGCTTCCTTTCCATGGGCCTTTTGCTGTCACCCCCTAAGGCATTTTTAAATTTGAGATGGATGGAGCCTCAAAATAGTATTCCAAGCCTTTTGATCCTGAGTTATTTTACAAGGATTAAGCAGGACTTCAATGTGTTCATAGCCGTTGAGAAGAACTGCTACACTAGAAGAAATTATTTCAGATAAATCACTAATACACAGTCTTATAATCAAGGATTTTAGTTAATCCATAATTCTAATATTCTCCGTGCAACCAAAATTTTGCTTCTTTTATTGAAATAAATCAAAATATAACAAAATAAATCAAAAATAAAAACCAAAACAGTTTATTTATGTACAAAACAAAACAAAAATCAGGAAAAATAAGGTTTGAGAACTAAACCGTTAACTGGTAAGTTCTCTTCCCACCCTTGTAAATCTTGCAACTTGTAGGTTGAGGGGCCAAGCTTTGCTACAATCTGAAAAGAGCCTACCCATAACTGTTGAAACTTCGTGTGCTTCCCCTTTTCATCATGCGGGTGATCCCACTTAAGAACCAGGTCTCCCACTTCAAATTCCTTTTTCCCATCTTTATGCTTATCAAACCATCATTTTACTACTTCATGTTGATGCTTAAAAAGTTCTTTGGCTTTGGATCTAGACTCTTCCGCCTTCAAAAGATTAAAGATTCTAATTTGTAGGATTTCGTTATCTGTACCTCTAGACTCCTGAGTTATTATGGAAGAGGGTAGCATAATGTTGGGAGGTGGAATAGCTTATTTTCCATAAACAAGGGTATACGGTGACACACGTAAGGAATTCTTGGGTGTGACTCTATCATCCCAAAGAGTGTTTGGTAATGCTAAATGCCAACTTCTCTAGTTTTCAATCACAGTTTTCTTCAAAATCCTAATCAGATTCTTGTTTGCAGATTCTGCCAAACCATTTCCTTGTGGGTAATAGTTTGCAGAATAATGCAACTTGATTCCTCTTTCATGAGTAAATGCAGTTAATCTAATAGAACAAAAATAAGTAGCATTGTAAAAAACTAGGGAAATTGGAACCCCAAACCTGGTCATAATATGATCTTGCAAGAAATCCATGACCGCATCTTCATTCACTTTACGCAACGGAATGGCCTCGACCCATCTAGTGAAGTAGTCAGTTGCCGTCAAAATGTATTTGTGTTGCAAGGAAGAATTTGGTTTTATCTCTCCAATGATATCAATTCCCCATTGCTCGAATGGTTCTGTTATCATCACAAGCTTCAATGTTCCTGCTGATTTGGCTTGTCTTCCTCCACACCTCTAGCAAATATCACATTTTCTGACATGGGCATGTGCATCCTTGAACAGTGTGGGCCAATACTATCCGGCTCTTAGAATTTTATGGGCTGTCATATCTCCAAAAAAATGCCCTCCAGCAAGCCCATGATGTAACTCTGTTATGACCTTCTTCGCCTCTTCTTTCTCTAAGCATCTAAGAAGAATGCCATCATAATTCTTCCCGAATAAAATTCCTTCAATGATCTGATATGAAGCTGATTTAATTTGTTACTAATAATATTTAGAATATTTTTCAATTTGTTTTTGAAAGAAATGAATAAAGTGGACTCTGGAAGAAAATAAAAATTATTTTATTGTTTTATAATAATAATAAATTTATCATATATTATTTACTAAGTAGCATCGCAACTGTTCTCAGCTTTTAGGAAATTTGTTCTTGAAGTTCCGATGTTCCATGGAACTTGGGAACTTGTAGAAAACTTTCTCAATCTAGCGGGAACCATTCCGGATGGTTGGGAATTTATTGGAAACTTTTACCCTCTAAAATCAGGAACTTGGGGACTCTTTTTTGCACGTTTCCTTCACTAGGAACTTCCATGCATTCATGATCCCCATGTTGGTTGTTAACAACATTCCTATTTCCTTGTGAGCGTACATAAACATGATTGACTCAAAAAAATTTCTCTAAAAAACTAAGTTGCAATAAAATTCTTTTTGGTGCTACATTGTCGAGTTGGTGCATTGATCTTTGTCTACCACTCGTGCTATCGTGCTAAAGTATTCACTAGTCCCTACACTGAATCGCATATACCAATAATCAATAATAAATATAACTCTATTTTTTACTTTTTATATATTATTAAAAGAAAATAAATTTTACTATTTACTTTATGAATTAAAAAGTAAACTTTTAACTAATTGGAAATGGTTTTAGATCTTACTTTAAAACTAAATTCATATATTACATTTGAATAAAAATTATCTTGATTTTTATGTTATAATAATTTAAATTTGAATCTTTATACACCCTTGTAAATACCATTGCATAGAATGTTTTGTAAACATATAATGTTTTAATACATTTTAATCATAGTTGACACAAAACTGAAAACTTACTCTATACATATAGCCACAAATATAGGGACTATAACTTTAAAAAGTCATCATTTTAGAAAGAGACTATCTTATATAATCAATGACGTGGAAGGTAATATTGATTTTATTGCCATTTCCATCTGGTAAGAGGTTCTAGTTACAACCGTAATACAAGGGTTAAGTTAAATCATCGGATTTGTGTTAATGTTTCTTTTCTTCTCTATGTTTCTTCTCTTCTCATGCTTTTTTAATTAATTTATTTTTATGTTTTTTATATTTTTTAATCTATATTATTGACATTCCCAACTTGTCGTTTCCTATAAATTTGGAGGAAACTTCTAGACGTATCTGATACTCATACCCACGTTCCCTACGTTCCCGCGTTCCGAAAATTTATGTAACATAGATTATTTACTAATTAATAAAAATATTACAATTCATTATTATACTGAACATTTCTTTAAAAAAAAATTATCTAAACATATCTCAGGAGAACAACCATATAAAAGTCAAAAATTTGATTATGAGAGACCATAGAAGTAATAGCAAGCCCACGTGAGACTGTGTACATAAGCATTTGTTATTTAGGCCGTGGATTGATTGAAAGGAGAACAGGAAGGCATTCAATAGATTCAATTAATATGGAAGGAGAGTCAAACTAGTGACATTTTATATTATTTTTGAGAAATTTTGTTTAAATTGAATTTATTTGTTTAACAATTCTACTTTAAACTGAGTAAAAATTGTTAATTCATAAATTTTAACCAATCAAAATATAAATTTAAAAATAATTTAAAAATAATTTTCATTTTCAAAAAATTATATTTAATATTATTAATAAAACATTATATAAAAAAATATTGATAGAGTGTAAAAATATTTTGACCACGAATTAATAGCTGTATACTTGCCTCATGCCAAAGGCACTATAAAAATTTATACTATTAAAATATCGAGTTGTTTAAATAGGGGACTTTTTTACCTTTGTTTTTGGCTAGTTTTTACCAGTTTTTTGCTATAAATCTTTACAGAATTTTCAAAATGCTCAAAAAAAACTGCTAGATCTTATAGAATGTGGGTGTAGGGGGTTTTCTTATCACCTGATTTCCTTTATGAGCTTAAAATCGCCTAACAAACAACAAAAATTACAGATTTTGTGGATTAAATTCACCGAATTCTGGCAAAAATATCAGCCTGAAGGTCAAAAAATCCCCTCGATAGACAACTCCTTAAACCGAGTCATAGTTCCAACTCTTTTACATAGATGCACAACCATCGCAATTTCTTATTTCGAGTAATTTGTTGTCCCAACACTAAATTTGACTAATCACAAAAAAAAGTAAAATATTAAATGATCATTGGATACGAGAGAACTTGGAGAGAATATTCCTATTGTTATCATTATCTACATGATCACTTATTTATCGGAAGTTTAATCGACATTGGAGCCCCAAGGGTTAGCTCAATTGGTAAGATGTGTGCACACACTCTCGGTTCGGGGGAGAGGTCACAGGTTCGAGCCTTAAGTCCTTTGGGGTTAGGCCTTCTGTGAGGATGGCCGGCGGTTTACCACCTCTACCATCCACTAATGTGGGGAAGTATTGTTGGGTTTCCCATGCATATTTCCATATGAAAAAAAAAAATTGAATCGACATTGATACTCTATTTCCATCGGCCAATCATAGTTCCAAATATGTAGAATTTGATTAAATGGAGCTCCTATAGAATAGAATAAATAGAGACTCGGGTTGTGGTTTCTTACGGCATGCAATAAGCATATTTTAATGTCATATTCAAGGTTGTGGTTTTGGAAATGCTCAATGCCTAGCATTTAATGTTGTTTTGTGAGCTGCTTATTGTGAACATTTTTTTACACTCTAGGTATTTTACTCTTACTAAATTATTGTAAATAGTCTCTTAAACGCCACACTAAACTTTGAGTAGATTCTTCATTAAATTCTAAGTCTTTTTTCAGATATAAGCTATGCAAACTTAGCAGTTCCAAGAAACATTTTGATAACGTATCAGAATGTATCTACCCTCTTGCATGTCACTATAATCATTAAAACTAAGCATAAATACAAAAAGTAAAGAGTACTTGCTTCCCACTGGGTTTTGGTGTTACATATATTAAGGCATTCTAATCCATTAGCTATCAATGATTTGATCATATTATATGTTCAAGTTATTAATTTTTTGACATCCATGGATGCAGTTTAGCATATTCAGTTGAAGTGGAGGCGTTTTTTTGAAGAGTGGGAACCTAACATTCAGTTCCAACTTAGTGGCACCAAGAATACATCTTTGTGGCACCAAGAATACGATTACAGATTCTCAGCAGCTCCAAGTTCTCTATTGGGAAACAACAATAGTAATCCACAGCATAAGCCTGGCCATCCCAGGAACCCTAGCATGACCAACAACATGCCCTACACTCCAACATTCCACATCCTAACCCTAGCATGACCAACAATCTGAATGATAGCCAATCCAATTCACAGGGTAACCCTAGCTAGTGGAAATATACATCTTAACACCAACAATCTTCAATCCCATCCATTCTTCGATGACTACAATTAGTTTCGATGATGGGTAAGGAATTTTGAGGGTCTTTTCAAAGTTTTTAAGGACTCAACAACTCCAACCACTATGAACCTATGTACCAAAAAAATAAGATTAGACAAGGATTAATAAAAAACAATGATATTTTAGAGGAGGTAGCCAAAAATATGGAACATAAGGGATCTGGTAATGGTTCCAAAGAAGAGAATAGGTGTGGAACTTTGCAATGGCTTCAAACTAAAGCCTTATTCGATTCTCTGGTTTAGTGCTTCACATGATATCTTTCTCTAATATGAACTATCTTCCTAAATTCATTATCTTTTTGTTAGATCACCATACCACCTAGTACCATGGTCACATGCGACCTAGGCCACACCTTCATTTGTTTTTCATTCATGTTGTATGGTCCAAACCTTGGTTATGTAGGTCTACTAAGGTATTTTGGGGGTTTTGGACTCATTAATGCACCTAAGCACCCGCTTTTTCTCATTCAAGAGACTCATGCACCCTCATTAATGACATTTTAGTCCTTGGGGCGCTACCACTCCTTAAAACAGGGAACTAGTTTGACCAGAGGCACCCATGCATTGTATTTGAGTGTTTTTTTCTCTTTTGGACAATTAAATGTTTCCTAGAGCCACTCCCACTCACCCATGCACTCCGACACACCTATCCTACCCCTATTTATGTCCTAGAATGCTTCACCCACTCTCATATGGCCATTCGTGACCGTTTGAGGTGGTCTAGGAGCTCCTTGGTTCACCTAGGGGGGTTTGAGGTCCAATATAAGGCTACCACATGTATGCCTCCAGTTTTCCTCCAAAGGATAACGATTTTCACCTATTGTATTATAATCCTATTCTAGACATATTTACATGTTGGACAGTAATAGAAACTCGAGTTATTGGCACCATCTCTATGTGTTAATATTGCTCTTTTTCACTGTTTTCTGCATAGTTTGTGAAATTCTTGAGTTGTGAGGATTCTCTTAGCTCCTAGATATTGATGTGAATAATATTTTCACATGGCATCAAATCTCTTTGGAGTTGTAAATCGAATTCAGAGAGTTTGAGTTATTATCTAAGGTCTCCTTCAGAAAAATTTGAGTGTTTTCATAGTAGGTTATTCCAATGTCTTTGTCACTCGGTGCACAAGTAGAAATGGAGTATAATCATGTATTTATTGCCCCATTCAATTATTTTGAATGGGATTTCGAAATGGTGATACAGTTGAGGTTGAAAGGTCTCTACAGAGTAACCATGGCGACTGAGAACGAGGCCAACTCTGCTGTAGAAAAATCCAAGTATTTCAACATATTGGATGAGGCATTCATGATGCTTTGTCTCAGTATTTCAAGGGATATTTTGTTTCATGTAGACAGTCTTACTACACTCAATGATTTATGGTTCAAGCTCGAGTCATTGTTTGGGAAGACAAATGAGATGAGAGGACACCAACTTGAAAATGAGTTGATCACATTGAGCCCAACTCACTTTGAAACGATCCAGGATTTCTTCACAAAGTTCAAATCCTTGGTACTTCAACTGAAAAAATGTGGCATTGAGAAGAAGGAAGATCGGTCATAATCTTGTCCATTCTTTCGAAGCTAGGCTCTAAATATTCATTATTTGTCTCCACATTCCATTTAGGCAAGATGATAGTTCGAAATTGGAGAATGGATCCCTAGCAGGATTCATGGAGTTTTTTACTAAGGAACAAGACAAATTGGTGAAAATGGGTACCATTAAATCCACCAAGGATCAAGCCCTTGTTGCAGGTGTTTCAAATCAAGCCAAAGGCAAGAAGAAAGCCAAGTATTCGAAGCAACAAGAGAGGAAGAAGCAGGAGAAACCCAAATCTTATGATGGGGGTTCAAATCCTAGCAAGGAAAAATAGAAGAAGCAAGAGAATACAAAATGTACTTATTGTCGCAAAGGTTGGAATCTAGAGAGTGCATGCATGAATAAAACCATTGACATGATGGTGTAACTCCTCGAGAAGAACAACATACCCCTTCCAGAAGGTGCAAGGAAGAAAGAGGGAGGTTCGAATTCTGAGAACAAGGATAGATGCCATGCACTAGTTGCTTGATCTTCTGGCTCTTCCTCCTTCATCATAGATTCAGGTACCTCAAGGCACATGGATTCCATACAAGACTCCTTCTTGTCCCTACATCCATACAATGTTCCATCCATCCTCATGGGTGATGACTCTAAGATCCCAGCCAAAGGGATTGGCAGGATTGACCTTGACAATGGGTACTTCAACAATGTGTTGTATGTGCCTGATCTTGCAGCAAACCTACTCTATATATATCAAACTACATGTATAGGCTCAACTAAGAGAGTAACATTTACTCAAGAATATGTCAAAATATCATAAATTTCTATAGGACAAGTTGTTGCAGTGGGTATTACAGATCATGAGTCGAAGATGGACAAGTTTTCACACTTTCTTCCTTACTCCCAAGGGAATGTACTCTTGTCACATGCCAATGAGACCAACAAGCTATGGAATGAGAGGTTTGGATACCTCAACTACATATATCTTCAAGCATTAATAAAATAAAACATGGTTGAAGGGCTTCCAAGCATCAAGTTTTCCAAAGGCACATGCAAGGGATGCATTGTTGGGAAGCATGTTGAGTGCAAGTATGACAAAGGAAAGGAAAGAAGGGTTATCCAAGAGCTTGATTTGATCCATTAAAATATAATAGGACCTCTTCCTACACCCTCCTATGGAAACTCAAGGTATTTCTTAACATTCATAGATGGTTTCTCAAGATATTGTTGGGTCTATTTTCTCAAGCAAAAATCTGAAGTGTTTGAAATCTTCAAAGTTTTCAAGGCTTTGGTTGAGAACTTGAGTGGGAATAATATCAAGGTCTTAAGGATTGATAATGGAAAGGAATATGTTAACAAGAACCTACAACATCTATGTGAGGAAAATGGTATTCAAATGAAACATCATGTACCTTAAATACCTCAACAAAATGGTGTGGCAGAGCGCAAGAATAGAGCAGTGAAGGAGATGGCCACATGCATGTTGGAGGCTAAGGATTTGTCTCCTAAGCTATGGGTTGAATCCATCAATTGTGATGCATATGTTCAGAACATATTTCCACACAAAGCATTGGATGATAAAACTCCATTTGAGGCGTGGAGTGGTCACAAGCCCAATGTTTCTCATTTCATGGTTTTTTACTCAAAGGCCTGGGATAGAATTCCTCCTGAGAAGAGAAAGGTATTGCAAAATCGAACCAAGGAGTCCATAATGGTTGGATATGATGAATATTCAAAGGGCTACAAGATCTTTGATCCCTCGTCTCATAAAACTTTCATTTAGAGAAGTGTACAGTTCGAAGAAGATCCCATGCAAGAGATCGAACTAGTCAAGGGGGATTGCTCACACCCTCCACTCAATGATGATGTACATGATGATTCTCTCTCTGATTTTTCTGATTCTGATATAGAATATGAGTATGATGACATGCATGCAGACCATGACTCACCCATAAGTCCAAAATGGGATGAGAAAAGCATACAAGCAGCTAGTGATCTTGTTGGAGATCCACTAGACTTTAAGAAGACTAGATCTCAGTGTCACAATGATTTCTCCACTTGTGATTAAAATATTTCAGAGAGGTGATTTATGATGGTTGGATATGATCTTCATTGATATGAGGAATCATCACATGATCCAAGATGGAAAACATCCATGCAAGAAGAGTTCAAGTCTTTGCAAGACAATGAAACTTGGGAGTTGGTTCCTCTACCTTCCAAGAGGAAACAAGTGCAATGTAAGTGGGTTTATAGGACCAAGATAGCTTCCGATGGTTTATATATGAAGTATAAGACTAATTTTATTTCCAAATCATTCTCTCAAGTCCATGGAGTGGGATATACATAGACATTTGCACCGGTTTCAAAGATGGACTCTATCAGGCTAGTTTTGTCCATTGTTGCATCTAAGCGATGGGAGGTGCACCACATGGATGTGAAGAGACATTTTATTCATGGTGACCTTCATGAAGAGATTTATATGCATCATCCTGAAGGTTTCATTTGCGATCCTTCACTTGTTTGCAGGTTGAAGAAGTATATCTATGGCCTCAAGCAAGCCCCCAAGGCTTGGTATGCTAACATGGACAACTTTTTCATAGTGTTGGGCTTCGAAAGATCCAAATATGATCCTAATGTACATTTGCAGCATTTAGATGATTCATTGCATATCATAGTACAATATATTGATGATATTTTGATCACTGGAATTTGCATTGCTGATATAGGTTCAATTAAGTATTCATTGCACAATGTGTTTTCAATGACTGACCTTGGATTGTTGAAACAATTTCTTGGATTGGATATTGAGCAATATGATGCATGTATTAAGGTCATCCAATAAAAGTATGTTGCAGACATGTTATTGAATTTCAAAATGGATGAATGTAAGGCAGCTAAGTGTTCCTTCCTTTTAGGAGTTAAACTAGGTGTTTTTGGTTCATCTCCATTGGTGGACAACTCACTGTACATACAGCTAGTTGGGAGCTTGTTGTATCTCACACACTCTCGACCTGATTTGGCTTATGCAATATGTGTTTTTTCAAGGTATATGTAGGAGCCTCATGATATCCATTGGAATACTGCTAAAAGGATCTTGCATTATGTGCAAATAACCAAGTGCTTCTGGATACACTATGCTGTTAGTTCTCCACTATAACTAGTTGGATTTATTGATTCTTATTGGGATGGATATTCCATTGACAGAAATTCCACTTAAATTTATGTATTCATGCTTTCACATGGTCCCATATTCTAGTCAAGTAAGAAACAACACACTATATCCCCTTCATCAGCTGAGGCTGAGTACAGAGGAGAAGTGAATGCAGCTACACAATGTGTGTGGTTGCAAGGAATTCTTGGAGAACTTGGTTTTGCATTTGATTCACCCACTATCATTTTGTGATAGTCAAAGTGAAACCAAGATATCCACAAATACAGTACAGAGACATAGACCAAGCACATTGAGATACACATGCACTACATCTGAAGCTTGGTGCATGATCATGTGATATCATTGGAGTATTTCCCATCTGCAGAACAAACTACTGACATATTTAGAAAGAGATTCATAGAGAATACATTCACCTATATGATGTCATTCCTTGGATTGGGTGATAGATGGTGATGACTGATATTCACTTTCATATTTTTCTCCATGTCCATTTTAGAGGGGAGGTTTTGCTCCCATGTGGTTTTCCTTCTTACCTTAGTTATATGGAAAAAAACATTTTTGTAAGAGGTGACTTGAGCCTTAGTTTCCAAGGACTCAACTTTTGATATGGTTACACTAATTCAAGATTAAGGCATCATACCACCTAGTACCATGGTCGCATACCACCTAGGACATACCTTCATTTGTTTTTCACTCATGCTGTATGGTCCAAACCTTGGTTATGTTGGTCTTCTAAGGTATTTGGGGGTTTGGACTCATTAATGCACCCACACACCCACATTTGATCATTCAAAAAAATCATGCACCCTCATTAATGACATTTCAGTCCTTGGGGCGCTCCCACTCCTTAAAACGGGGGACTGGTTTGACCAAATGCACCTATGCATTGTATTTGAGTGTTTTTTGCTCTTTTGGGCCATTAAATGCTACCTAGAGCCACTCCCGCTCACCCATGCACTCCAACACTCCTAGATTACCCTTATTTATGTCCTAGCATGCTTCACCCATGTTCAAATGTCCATTCATGATTTTTTGAGGTGGTTTGGGAGCTGATTGGTCCACCTAGGGGGTTTGAGGTCCAATCTAAGCATGCCACACCTATGCCTCCAATTTTCCTCCAAAGGATAACCATTTTCACCTATTGTATTATAATCATGTTCCAAACATATTTACATGTTGGACGTTAATAGAAAATTCAGTTATTGGCACCATCTCTATGTGTTAATATTTCTCTTTCTCATTGTTTTCTGCATAATTTGTGAAATTCTTGAGTTGTGAGGATTCTCTTAGCTCCTAGATCTTGACATGAATAAGGTTTTCACACATTTTTTTCATTGATTTTTCATTAAATGTAATGGTGCATGTGAATAAATTCATGAATATTTGCTAGATTTCCAAGCCGTTTCACTTAGTCTTTGCCCTTGTTCTAATGGTTTCACCATCTATGGTCATCCGTCCTGCTTTAAACCATTGATAAATCCACTACTTAATTTATCAGGATTTTGCAGTGAAAAATACCACCAGAGTAACTTAATTTATAATATTATATACCTATCTCTTATCATGGCCCCATAGGACAAAGTCTATGTTATGTCACCATGTAATTGCATCCCACTCTTCCTAACCTACATTGACATATGGGTATTACAAATTATAATGGGTTGTACAAGTGGTTAGATTCCAATTACATTTTAACAATTAACTTATCGGTAGCAATTGAACTGTGCATTTTGTGGCTACTTGTCATATACTTTCCACTCAGGGATCGAATTTGAAGGAATGGTCTTAATTTCAGTTAGAAGGGTATATATTCATGTAGCATTTCAATGATGAAAATATTAAGAAAATACCACATTTCATTTGACAATAATAAATTAATTACACACTTCATAAATAAAATGTGTTAAATAGAATGTTTATTTTCAATCAAACTTATGTCACTAAATAAATCAATAAATCCATAATTATCACATCTACAAAAAAAATTGTTTTAATACAAAATTTTTAAATTGTATTAATTCTTTTCAAAATGAAATAGTACATTCTATGTGGACATAACAAATATTGAGCTTAAAAATAAACACACTAAAAAAATAACAAAAAGAAAATTGGAGGGAATATACACATCTACCTTGAATCCTTGCTTGGAAATCAATGGTGTCCAACTCATGAATCCCTGCCTGTAAATAGTTAATGCCCATATTAGGAATCTAGCGCAGCTGAACCCAATCCTATTTTATTCTCTTTTCTTCTTAATTAATCAATACTAGTTAAAAAACTCATTCTTTGCAACCCTTTTTGTGTTGGAACTTACAGTGGAAACCCCAAGTCTCCATGAAACCTTGTCTCAAAACCCATGCATCCATTTATTTAGGATTCCTACTTCAAATTAAATGGAAGTCTTGATATGGGTTTCTAGTGTTATGAAGAAAACTTCATATGTATTGGATGGACCGCAACAGACAATATGACACCATAAATCGATTCGTTTCCAATATGCTAAAGATATAAACAAGTCTAACACTAAGGGATGAGAAGCGTACCTTATTCCGAATGTTCATAGAAGATCCCCGTTGAGATTTTAATCACACTTGTACCTACATTCCATCCTCAACAACAACGGAATACACAAGCATGATAGATATTAAGTGTTAGAACCTAGTCTAGCATATATAAATCCAATTGATAATCAAAGCAACTACATCCATGGATACAAATATTCATAGTTACACATACAAGGGATGATAAATGGATATTTCTATTAAATGTAATTAGAGATACAAATGACAACCTCTGTCTGTACCTCTTCGAAATTGAGAAACAGAGTCCTCCACCTGGGCCTCCACCACTTCAATCCTCCGTATCAAGGCAAGCTCACAAGACAAAGGAAATATTGGGAAAGAGCACCAATAGGTGAGTAATGGGTGACCAATGGTGGCTCCAAGGATATAGGTATGTAGAGTCAAGTATGCAAGAATGGGGCACAATACACTATAGTCTCTTTGCTCTCACAATTCCTCCTCCTTCAATGCTTCCAAGTAGCTCAATATATAGCCCCTCAATGAGAAGTGAAGGATCGAATCAGAGCATTTTCCCAACATATAGAAGGCCAAAGGTCAATTTATTTGTTACTTGATGAGGAGAGCTCCTAATATTTTTTTTAGCACATTTCCTGATGTACGTGGATCACAATGGAGAAAGCTACATGTATATGTGGGTGACAGTGGAGCAAGCTACATGTACATGCAGGAAGTAAGCTTATGACTCGCGTATACACATAAAATTGTATTTTTTAAGGGATTCTTAGGAGCATCAAAGTAATATTGAGCAAAGGGGGTCCAAAGAGTCCGCATAGGGACAGAGAAGGCCATAAAAACATGATATACCAAGTGTGGAAAGTCCAGCGATAACATCTAAAATATGGACATGAGCATTTATAACATTATATAAACACTGAGATATTTGGATGGTTGAACCTCATCCCAGTATCTACAACTTGATATTTTATTTAGAATCTCCTTTTCGATTACACACAACACCCTCTCTACACTCTCGACTCTGCTCGCAAATTCCTTCTGAGGCAAAGATATCCATACTTTATAACATTTACCCATTTTCAATTTTTTAATTTGCAACATTTGGATTTATTGTTCTTTGGATGGATGATTTAGTGCTACAAAAATGTATTAATTGAGGTGGGGCGAGACTTCTTATTATCATTAGAGGGAAGCATGGGGTATTCCCTTTAAGAAACACCTATTGTAAAAAGGCGACAAGTTATTGAAGAAGAACTAGTTCGTTAAATGAATACGTGTATCGTAAGTCATGAAAATCTATCATGGTTAGTAATTTGGTGGTTGATATTTAAGGAAATTACGATGCGACACAACTATTATTTTCTTGTAATGGAAGATGGGACAGAGATTAACATTAACGGGTGAGTAGAGCATTGAGTGTTGTCAAGAAATGTCGCCTCGAGGAATTGCCTCGAAGTGATACAACACCCTTCATCAACACATTACATATTCAGGAATTAATAGAGAGAAAATAACCCATTCAATGGTATGATCAATAGAAAGTAACTTAGGTAGATAAATACAATTGAAGAAGAGTTTTATTCAAACTAACAAGATAACAAACAATAAAATGAATCACTTTTAAACCCCAAGTCCCACACCCTTGATCCTCTTTAATGGCATGCCATTTATAGAAAGAATTCATAGTGGCTCTAGGTATAACTATTGAAGCCATTGGGAGTCATGACTACAAATAAAATTGTTCCATGCCCAAAATTGTCATAAATATATCATGTATTATTATGATATGCTCAATAATGGAGACTCATAAATTCCGATGTGACATTGAGTAAAATAAATTAAGCTTGCTTGAACACCTCAGAGGGCCTAATGGTTAAGAAGATGTGTTAGCTCTCTCGAGGTCACAAGTTCAAAACTTACAGGGGATAGGGTTAACTTGTTGAGATTAGTTTTGAAAATCATGAAAAATAAGCTTGTAACAATGCATTTAATAGTTTTAAAAAAATTTCAAGGCACAGACTTAGGAAGATAGACAATGACCCTCATCTGCCATGGACATATAATAAAAAATATTTGATTAATTGTTTGAAACTTAACACCTTTTATATAATTTTAATATAATAATTACACTTTTTCATATAATATCAAAATAAAAAATTAACATATTTTTTGAAAGTACCATTTTTTATAACACCTCTGAAGTTATGAGGACTTGGGACTTGCTAAACGCCCGCTGTGATATGTTCAATTTTGAACTCTGGTTCCATTAATCAAAAATGTCCTACAAGCCGTTAAATTCCAGGCCTGGTGTCCATGACGGAAGGGGCAATATCCGGAAAGGAATCTGCAAGACCATGTTGTCCCAAATCGTATGCATCACGTTGGCGACAATCGCTGTGGCGGCACTAGAAATGCAGAACCCACCGTGACTGCTGTAATTCACCACACCCTCACCCTCACCCTCACCCTCACCCTCACCCTCGATGACATTAGCACCCAATTAGGGGATCTCAATTATGTGACTATTTTAAATAAACTTTAATTTAAAATTTTAGGCTGCGGTGTGTTTGAAAAAGAGTCTTCATAATTGCACTATAGTGGGCCTCGAGCGTGTTCAAACGCGCTCATGTGCGGAGGACATGTATGGCACATTGGGGGTGAAAACCGTGTTGACGGTAATTACAAGGACTTTTTATAAAACTCGTAGCCATAGCTTGGCCAAGGTCAGCTGACAGCGATAGCAACAACTAGAATGTTGACTGTTCAATAAAATTATTACAAATATTTAAAATTTTAATTTATTATGTTTATAGGAATTTAGATATTTTGGACTTGGTTGAGCAATATTACACATATTTAAAATTTCAATTTATTAGGTTTATAGGAATTTAGATATTTTGGACTTGATTAACCAGAATTACAAGATTAAACCAAGTGTATGGTACAGATTTATTTTATGGTAGTTGCATATTCATTTCATAATAGTAGTATATTGGTATACTTAAATGCATTTTCATTAAGATATAAATAAATTTTAGTTAAACAGCAATTCAAGAAACCAGTAACAATTTGTTTTTGTTTTTTATATCAAATTTTTTGTTTTGTTTATTAAATAGTATTTGTTTTGTGCTCATATTAAATCTAACAACCTAATATGAATAATTGATATAAAATTATATATTTTAGCTTTTGTTTAATAGAGAACTATCTTTACAAAACTAAGTGGTTGGTTGTGTCTATCAACATTGAGAGGCCACTTTACTTGTGGTTATGCTAATATAATTTCATGGCACTCTACTTCAACCTCTATTACTTCATCAAATCTGAGCTACACAGCCATCCCTATAAAGGACCTCTTCAAATTTGATGGTAAGTAAGATGATATCCTATTAATTTGAGTTATGGAAAGCCTTTTCCTCATGCATGTGGGAACCTTAATAAAAGGTTTCTAATCCATGACTTGTCTGATTATGATGATGATTAACCTCCATTAAAACTAACTTTTGTTGAAACTTTCAGAAAGATAATATTTGGTTTACTTTACAATCTAGTTTTATGAAAAATGAGACTAAATCTAAAACTTCAAAGGTGATCCTGGTTTCCTAGATGGTTCCTCTCCTTTATGATAAAACCATAAATGATAACATAAATGATGATAGATGATGTGTGGTTGGGGTTCTATATGGTTCACCTCGTAAGCTGTGGATAGCAGTCGAAAGGTATATTCTGAGACGATATTCTAAGTTGTATATATGGTCTTGGTGTTACAGTTATTTAGCCCATCTAATCCATGAGCTATCGATTATATGATATGGTAAGTTGTATAAATAGGTTTCGTAAGTTGAATATATGCATCTTGCAGTGTAGTATTTAGTATTGTTGTGGAGATGCAATAATCATAATCAATTTAACTGTGTACTTACTTATAGCAACATCGGCAACAACCTTGCTGATATTGTCAGGTTTTAGTGTTATAATTAAGTTGTATTCTTACAGTTGTTAAGTCTTTCAAATCCCTGATTTGATCATATTATATGTCCTGGTTAGGTATTGATATGCCCCTTGATGCAATGTCGCAGATTTAAAGTTAAGGCGTTCTTTGCAGAAGTTGGAGTATTGTTAGCAGAGAAGGCATTCAGTTTCAGTTGAGTGATTTCCAGCAGCTCTAAGTCCTCTAATGGCCGACAAGATGGACAATATTTCTCAGCCTATTCCTGGTAATCCGGACAAGATCTTCACGTCCAAACCCAAGATCGGCTACATCCTCAATGCGCCCAAAATCATCTTTATCTTCTGCATAACCCTGGGAACGCTGGAAGTCATCAATTGCATGTACAATTACCTTGTCAATCCTCAATCGCAGCCACAGCCACCTGAACAGACCAATAGCAATCCCGACCAGTCCTTCACCTACAAACTCAAGCCGGCCAATAACTTGGAAATCCTCAGCGCAGCCGTGGCAATTGTGCTAGCTGTCCTGATCTATCACATAATCCACAGTTACCATGGCAATACTCGATCGCAGCCACAGACAGTACCCTAACACACAAATAGCAATTGTGATCAGTCTAACCGTGTCAATCATGAGCCTAACCATGTAGTTCCCATGACGAACAAACCCAACCAGACCTTCAACCCCAACATGACCTACAACCCCAATATCGCGTACAACCCCAATGCGGTCAATACCATGACCAATAGCAGTCCAAATGCAGTCCCCATGATCAACGAACCCAACCAGACCTTCAACCCCAACATGGCATATAGCCCAACATCGGTTACAACCCCAATCCCGCCAATATAAGGACCAATAGAAATCCAAATGCAATCCCCATGACCTTCAGCCCCAACATGGCCTACAACCCCAACATCGCCTACAGACGCGGTCAATACCATGACCAACGTCAGCGGTCCAAATGCAGGCGGCCTCATGACGAATAAACCCAACCAGAGCTTCAACCCCAACATGGCCCACAACTCAACGCAGCCAATACCATGACCGACTGAGGCAAGTGAACCAACTTATACATTCTTTTATTTTCATGAAAGCAGTATCTGCACAAAGATGTCATCATTTTACTTTCTTTTGAACTGCTGAAAGATATCATGATTTTCTTTCTTTCGCGCGCGCAAGCATGGGAAAGAATAAATGCAGTCGAAGATTGTTACGGCTAGTTTACAGCCAAAACCCTCTATCTATAAATAAGATGGATATATAAGGCGTTCACTGTCAATTCATTTGTCCTCGGTTAATCAACTAAGTTATCTTATATTTCAATTATCCACATTTTCAGGGAATTCAATGAGCAGACAGAGACAGATATGCTTTCTAGGCGTGGTCACTCTTTGCATGAGGGCGTGATCAACGTGGAATTTTGGGCAGAAAATGTCTTGGTATCTCTTGATCACATGCAGATTTTCTCCCTGCCTTAACGGGCTCTTTTCTGGTTCAGATTTATTTGCTGTTGGACTTGGTAGGATGGTCAGTTTTAGTTTTTTCAGGTTCATTGTTGTTTGGATGATTCTGTAACTGGGCTGGTGGTTTTTCTTTTCTGTCTATTTCCTTGTGAGGCAAGGCAGAGAGCTTAGAAGTCGGGCAAGGTAGGAGCAAAGCCAGTTGTGGTTATGGTAAATCTCGAATAAAATAGATCCTCTCCCTTATGGTGGACTGGATTTTTACAAATAGTAAAGGGAACAGGGGTAGGACGTAGGACAGACTGGGATCACTGTCACTAGGGTATTCGCCTTAACTGCGCCAAACACACTTTTCATCGGCCAACACGGGATCACTTATTACAAACAGCACCTCATGTTTGGCGCATACACTACTGGGTGACATGGAACAACGGCTTAAGTGGACTATTTCAGTGAGGCTTCTTTGAACACCTAGTTTTTATTTGGGTTGGTGTTGTTCTATGTTCTGGTGATTTCTGTATGTTGGCATCTTGTTCTTTGAATGATTCTGTAACTGGGCTGGTGGCTTTTCTTTTCTGTCTGTTTCCTTGTTTATATTTGGGCAGGTGTTGTTCTATGTTCTGGTGATTCCTCTATATTGTCATCTTGGTATAGCTGGTGTTAGTTGATGTTGTTGTTAGCATGCTCAGTTGTTCAGCTCTCAAAGCTGGTTGTTTATCTGGCTTATGTACATATATTTTTTTTCTAATTAAATTATAGTAATTTTTATAAGAAAAAAGAAAAAAATATCAGTGTTTAATTTGAAGCTAAATATTCAATTGATATATAATTTAAAGCTAAATTTTCAATTGATATATGTTATTAGCACATCCATATAGCATCCATATAGTTTGTGGCTGGATCAAGTTTATAAAGATCAAGTAGTTAAGAGATAGTTATGGAATGGATCTGACAATTTGTTTTTGTTTTTTTAATTCCTGGTATTCTTATAGTTAAACTGGTTCAAGTGTGAGTTATCCAACTTAGCTACCAATCATCCATTCATCAATTAGCTACATGTCTCTTATCCAATATCAACTATCAGTTATTTTTTATGTTCTTTTTCTTTTTATCTCACATTCTTCTAGTTATCTACCATAAACTCTTGGTTATTCTTCATCAGCTATGAGTTATCTATGCATTGCTACTAATCATCCATTCATCAATTAACTTATGTTTATAATTATTTATTTTAAATTTTACAACAGCCATAAAATCAATAATTAGAAAAAATTTAAATCCTTGAAAATTTCATTACAAAATTTTTCAATAAACCTAAAATAAATTTGAAATTTATGTTATTTAAATTACTTTTATAAATATATAAATAAATTTAACAGTTAAAAATTCCAAAAATCTCCAACATTACACTATATAAATTTAACAACATTTTATAAAACTATAAAAATTTCTTCCCAAATTCCATACAAAAAAATTGTTTTTCTCTTAACACAATCGTAAAACTTTTAAGTTATTGCATGCCATTCTTGTGACTCTAGCATGTGTAGCATAAACGAGATGAGCAAGATTGATGTGCAGCAGAAACGAGATGGATGCTAGCAGTGATGGTATATGGTCCTATTGCATTACATACTTTATTACGTTATATATTTTAAATGAGATTATAAATTAATAAATCTTGTCTCGTTATTTTTTTTTAATTTTTACACATGTCATAGTGATGAAAATATATGTAAAAAATATATAGAAAGTTAAAATGGGATATATCAATTTTATATCTTAATATTATGTTTTTATTTTTTTCTTATATTTTTTTTAAATATAAAATATGTTTTCAACTTTTTTTAAGCATATTTTTCATTTTATTTTGTTTAGAGTTAGAGTTAGTTTGAAAATTTAAAAAATTTAGAATCACATATATTATGTCATGTCCACTCTTTTCATCGCGACAATGGAGAGGGCGCGACCTACACTTTCACTACTATCAAACTGGCAATCTAGCCCCATGAACATGAACATCAAAATAAAATGCATTAAACATAAAACATACACAAATGCATAATATATGTAAATACACATCAGAAGCAAATACATTTCAACACATTCATATGTTCATCATAATTCATTAAACATAATACAGTTGCAGAGATTAAACACAAGAGATAATTATATTGAAAATGAGTTGTCCCGCAACCAGCTATGTCGCTGCAACGTTCCACCTAACCAAAGGTCAGTGTGTTCATCAATCTCTCGGCACCAATGCCACCCTTGAGCTGGGCATGATTTTCACAAGGAATAAAGGAACAACAACAAGCTCACCCATAGCCAAAGACATATCAAAATTCATCCAAGCCAAAACTACATTTGGGTTTATCAGGCTGCTAAGAAGGTGGAAAGGTTGAATTGCTAAGCTAGTGAGCTCAACCATAGAGCTATGAACACCTACACAAGATCTGGCTTGGCTTTCCCAACACTTACACACCCAACAAAAGGAAGCATCCCCTTCTCTGCTACACAGCCCCTCAGGCTATGCATTCCCTTCCAGTGCTCTTCAGTGTGTGCAAGAAAGAATAACCAACCCCTCTTGATCTCTCTGTGAGGCTCCTCTCTGCACTAGGTTTATCAAGCCAATTATGCCTTCTTCCACTCTTACGGTTCAGACCAAACCAGGATTTACAAAACAACAAAACAAAAGGGTGCACACAACAACAAACTATACATGTTGGGTATGAAGGAAAAACGGTTTGCAACCAAAAATGGATTGGTAAATGGGGGAAAATGACCAAAGTGAGCAATTTGTTAAAAAAATGTTTAATGGCTTCACAGAGGCAAAAATGACCTCTACAAACCCCCAGTTCATGGATTCGAATTCAGAAAATGTCTACGGGATTCTCATGGGTAAAAACAACCCCTTCAAACCCCAAAAATGTGGATCTCTATTGCACATTCACTCAGCAACACATAAAACAAATTCTGGGCATGGAGAAATGAAGAAATGACAGGAAAATCGTAAAGGAGAGAGCCCAGCAACCTTCAGCTGCGTGAGGAAATGGAGGACATGAATGCATAATGGGTTGGGCAGGTATTTGTGGTTTTTAACTTTCCCAAAAAGTCAAAACACGTTTTTCAAAAATGGGTGGCTTCCCAAATTCGAATTTGACTCCCATACTCTTCCCATCCCCATGCATTAACTAACTCAACCACTTCTGGAAGAAATAAATGATTGGGCATAAAAAGACAAAATGGGTAGTTGACAGTTTTATGGGTTTTCCTTTGACAATTGGCTTTACCCTATTGGCTCAAGGGTTTGAATATTTCCCTCCCTATTCCTTAGGAAATCATTCCCACATCTCTTTAATGTTGCATTGTTGTGGGTATTTTAATTAAATTGCATATTTACATGATGTCCAAAATATACTGTGCCATTGGCTAGCCCGATAACCATCAACATCGATTTTAATTGTGAAACATAAAACACTAAATCGATGGTGGAGCCTTTTCCTTTAGCTCCACACCATGATTAAATACAATATTTACATCATATATAATTTAATGCAAACATGGTCAAAACCGGGGTGTTACATTCCCCTCCCCCTTACAACAGTACTGTCCTCAGTGATTTACAAAATTGAACAAAAATGCTACACTGGCACTGCCCTCACTGCTCCGCAAAATTAAACAAAAATGGATGTGCCAATCGCATGGCATCCTCCAACTCCCACATAGCCTCATTAGGACTGTAGTGCTCCCATTGCACCTTAAGCTATCCAATGGCTCGATTCTAGAGCACTGTGACCCTCTTGTCGAGGATGTGCATTGGATCAGTTTGGAACTCTCCCTCGGATTCCACTTGGATCACATCCCAATCAATCATATGGTTAGGATCATGTACATATTTCTTAAGCAAAGAAACATGAAAAACATTATGAGCTCTAGTGCTAGCAAGCAATGCAAGTCTATATGCAATTGGCCCTATCCTTTCAAGCACTTCAAACAACCCACAATATCTAGGTGACAGCTTGGCACAAATTCCAAGATTCAAGGAATTCTTCCTTTCCCTCACTCTAAGGTAAACATGATCCCCAAAACTGAACTCTCTATGCACTCTATGCTTATCTGCATATATTTTCTGTTTGTCCTGGGCTTCTTTTATATTCTTCCTAATCTTTGCAACCTCTTGCTCCATTTCCTTGACCAATTATGGACCAAGCACAATCTTGTTCACTGGATTATCCCAAGTCACGGGTTTCCTACACCTTCTTCCATACAAAGATTCATATGGACTCATCCACAAGGATGCTTGATGTCCATTATTATAAGGAAACTCTACCAAGTGTAAATAATCCTCCCACTTGGTTGGTTTGTCCATACCATACATGTGAATCATGTCTTCCAGCACTTGATTCACTCTCTCTATCTGTCCACCAGTTTGAGGATGGTAGGCAATGTTGAAGTTCAACTTGGTACCCAAATATGCAAACAGACCCTTCCAAAAATTGGAAGTGAACTTAGGATCCCTGTCAGAGACTATTGCCTTAAGCAATCCATGCAATCTGAAAATCTCCTTCATGAATATTTTTGCAATGGCATCAGTATTATACGTGGAATTAACCAGTATAAAATTTGAT
>LPNX010547596.1:0-22848 GCA_001517045.1 Pseudotsuga menziesii | reverse complement strand
CTTTGTCAACTTTTCCACCACAACCATGATGGAATCATGTTGTCTCCAAGTCATTGGAAATCCTGTAATAAAATCCATGGAAATAACTTCCCATTTCCACTCTGGAGCTAGCAAAGGATGCAACAAACCTACTGGGTGTTGATGCTCAACCTTCACCTGCTGACATTTCATGCACTTTGAAATATACTCGGCAATTTCCTTCTTCATTCTTGGCCAAAAATATTGTTTTCTAGCTGTAGCAATTGTCTTCTGATACCCTGGGTGACCATAATATGGAGCTTGATGGATCTCATCCATAACAACTCTCCTCAAATCTACTACATTTGAAATATAAATTTTGTTCTTATAAGTAAGAAGTCCATCTTCCCAATTTTATCCCTCATAACTCTTCTCAATACTTTGTTTCTACAACTTGTACTTGACCTGAACATGCATTTCATCGTCAACAGTATGATTAACAATTTGTTGCCTCAAATCTGGTTGGAAAATACTAAAAGATGACAAGTGCATTTCATGCATCTTCCTACTGAGCGCATCAACCACTTTGTTCTATTTTCCTTTTATGTGTTTGATTTTAAAATCAAACTCACATAAAAAATCCAACCATCTAGCTTTCCTAGCATTTAGAGTAGGCTGATCAAACAAATACTCCAGACCATAATGGTTTGTCCTTAACTCAAACATTCTACCCATTAAGTAACGCCTCCACATCTTGAGAGCATGTACTATGGCTGCAAGTTCTAAATCATGAGTGGCATATTTCTTCTCATGATCCTTCAACTTTATTAACTCATAGCATATCACCTGGTTGTCTTGCATAAGGACTCTTCCAAGCCCTTGTTTGCATGCATCAGTACACACCACAAAATCTTTTTCTGGGTCTGCAATCTTCAAGACTGGTGCACTTGTGAGAAGACTCTACAACTACTGGAAGCTTTCTTCACACCTTGGTGTCTATTCAAACTTTATTCACCTCCTTTGCAAAAAAGTGATTGGATGCACAACCTTGGAGAATCCTTCAATGAATCTCCTGTAGTATCCTGCAAGGCCCATAAAAGATCTTACATCAACCACATTTCTTGGAGTAGGCCAATTCATAATGGCCTCAATATTTTTAGTGTCTACAGATATTCCCTCATTTGAGATACTGTGACCCAAATAATTAATCCTATCTTTATAGAAGTCACACTTGCTCAACTTTGCATACAACTTATGCTCCCATAGCAATTTAAATGTCAATATCAGATGTTCTTCATGCTTTTCCTCATTCTTAGAATAAATATGAATGCCATCAAGGAAAACAAGAAAAAACTTCTCCAATACCTGCTGAAGACACTATTCATAAGGCACATAAATGTAGCCGGTGCATTTGTGAGACCAAATGGTACCACTACAAACTCATAATGTCTATACCTTGTTCTAAAGGTTGTCTTATGAGTGCCTTCATCCTTGATTCTCACCTGATGGTAACCAGACCTTAAGTCAATCTTGGAAAATACCTGTTCTCCTCTCATTTAATCAAATAGGTCATCAATCCTAGGAAAATGGTATTTATTATTCATAGTGACTTTGTTCAATTGTCTGTAGTCAATACACAACCTGAGTGTACCATCTTTCTTCTTCACAAATAGAACTGGTGCTCCCCAAGGAGACACACTTGGCCTGATATACTTCTTCTCCAACAACTCTTGCAGTTGCATCTTCAGCTCTAACATTTCTAGTGTACTCATCATGTAGGGTGTCTTGGACACTGGTGTTGTTCCTGGCACAAGTTCAATTGTGAAATCAATGTCCCTCTTGGGAGGAAGCCCTGGAATTTCATTAGAAAAAACATCCCTGAATTCCTGCAACACATGAAAATCATCTAACCTAGGAGCTTCATTCTCTGTTGCCTCCAAAACTTGAGCTGCATACACTCTACAACATTTCCTATAGAACTTATTCACCTGCATGGTTGAAATCTTCTTAACAAAAATCACCTTTGGAATGCCTCTTACAACCCTTAAGTTTCCTTCTTCATCTAACCACTCAAAAGTCTTATTGTAAGAATCAAGCTTAACTCTATGAACTTCCAACCAATCCATTCCAATGAGAATATCATAAGAACCAAGTGGCAAAACATTCATATCTACACAAGTGACCAATCCATTCATAACCAATGGACATTTCTCTACCACTTCACTAACCTTTCTCTTAGTTCTAGTGGCTAGCTGAACTAACCATGACTTTCTATGTTTTAACTTCTTAAAAGGACAAACCTCAACTACTCTAGGAGTAATATAATTATGATTAGATCTAGGGTCAATTAAAATATAAACAAATTGCTCAGTAATCTTACCTGCAACCTCAACCATAGTTAACTGGTGGTCTTCCTGACGGTCCTCTAGTGCTGCATAAATCCTAGGGACAATTCTTTCTACTTGACCCATTGTTTCAGCTTCTTGGATGTTGTAATATGGCCTTGCATTCCCATTCTCAAGTGGACAATTCCTGCGCATGTGGGGTCCTACACATTTCCAACATTGGAGTGGTTTTTTATTCTATTGTGGATCTCTTAGATTTTCTCCCACCACTCTGGCTGGCTTCTTCTCAGCTTGTGATGGCTTCTTCTGCTAATTTCTGAAATGAGAAGGTTTGAAACCTTTCTTTCGTTGGTCAAACTTCTCATTCTTCTTGTCCTTCCATTCCTTATGATAATCAGGTTTTCCTTTTCTTTGCTCATAGCAATACTTAGCTTTTCTTATTGCTTCTTCCAGAGTTCTAGGTTCATAAAACTCAATTCTATCTTGGTATGCTTGAGGTAGCCCGCTTAGAAAATGTTGAATCTTAACTTTATCATCTTTGATGTATTTAACATACCTCAAAAGTTCCAGGAACTTGTTTGCATACTCTTCCATGGTCTGTTGTCCCAATCTCAGCTCATTAAATTCTTTGATCTTGTCATCGTAGTACCTGTCAGAAAGTTACTTTTGCTTGAAATACTTCTGGAACTATTTCCACAAAATATTCCTTTCACTGATCTTATTTACTTTCCTGAAGTGATCCCACTATATGGATGCTCTTCTAGTCAAATTGAAGATGGATTCCTTAGCCTTCATATTTCCAAAGTAGTCTTATACTTGCAAATATTTTCTCATCCCAAGAAGCCAAGTTTTAACTTCTTGACTGTTCTTTACCTCACCATTACAGGTAGGCAGCTTACCCTTCTTGAATTCATTACGTGAATGGTTTTGGTAGCGTCTCTTTTTCTTATTCTTGTGAGAAGAAGAACTTGAATCGCCAGTGGATACTTCAGATTCATATGACCCACTAGGATATCTCTTTCTTCTTCTAGCACTGCTTTTACTCCCTTCTTGATGTACTACATGATTCCCAGAGCTCATCCTCCTCTAGATGTCTATCAAAATTTGCAGTATGACTGCATTCATATTATTTTTTTCTTCCTGAGCCTTAACTAATCTTTCATTATCTTCCCTGTAACTTTGCATTTCCACCCTTAAGCTCCTCATGGTGGCTCCAAAATCTAGCAGAGTCTCTTGAAATCTCCTTCCATTGGACCATGCATCAGCGTTTCCAACTCTGACGTTTTCTCCCATAGCATCTTTCTCGTGCTCATAGGGGTTTTATGCATCATCATACATGTCGTAGGTTCTCATGGCTGACCCAAAACCAACTTTTCCAATCTGCACTATGTGGAATGCTGCTTTTGATGTGACTATGATTCTGCAAAATGTGTTCATAAATAGAATTATTAGCTGCATAACATTCAGAGGAATTTATACATCACTTACCTGCATTTGGAAAAATCTGTTAAATTCTTTATAATTGCTTAGATGATATCTTAAAACAATTTGCCACTAGAAGATCACTGAAAGAACAACATGCACAAAAACATAAGAACACAAGAACACAAAGATTTTCCTCGGGGGAACCACAAGGGAGAAAACCCCGCAAAACTTCCTCAGTATAGAACTCAACCAGTGCAGTGTAAAACCTAGACAACAACAGCTTCCTCCTTCTTGGTGCACTACTACTTCTCTCTCTTGCTAAAACCAACTTGAGTGAGTGAGTACAAATTAAGAGCAGCACCCTCCTATTTATATTCTTCTGTTGACTTGACTTCTAACTTGGTGGGGCCGACTTCACTAGCTGTCCAAGCCTACATGTCCAACTAGACATTACAAATAACATTTATTATATTGAAACTTGGGTACTAATGACCCGACTTACATTCGGAGGTTTACGTTGTATCTTTCAAAGACTCTAACAAGAACAAACTCATCTCCAATAGGAGGAATATAATACAACTGGAATATCTTCCGAAGTTACATTATTTTAACACTCCCTCTGTCACATACCCCAATTTTGCAAAAAAATAATATTATCATATTTGATTTTATTTCAAGACAATATGTTAAATTTTATGCTAACTTGTTATTGATGACTCAACAGAGTCAAGGATGTTGAATGTAATTCTGAACATTTTAATTATAAATAAATAAAAAGTGGAGACAACAGCTTGGGAGAGCTGTTAAAAGAGTGTTTACTGGTCAAGTTGGTGGAGGAGACTAGGTGGAGAGCATATGGACAATTGGCAGCATCCTCAAACACTTCCAATGTTGCAGGTGGCAACCTCCCTACATTTGGGGTCATTATCCCTCAAGAAAGTGGGATCAGAGCAGGTGGCTCAATTAATGACAACTAACCCAAAAAGACCTAGGCAATCTTAATAAAAATGCCCATTGAAGAGAGCTGGGGCTGCTCATTCCAAGAAGAGAATCATTCAAGTGAATGTACTTCAAAGGATTTCATTGGGAAGGGAATTTGTGGAAGGTGTTTGAGGGGTAAACTGCATAAAGTGATCCAGTGCAGCTTCTTAGCTAAAAGATCTTACTGCTGAGTGCAGGGTGATTCTGAGTCATTGGACTAGTATATGGTTGCTTGCTCCACCAGTTCTCAGCCAAGGAGAAAAGGAACAAGCTCGGGGCTCCTGAGAAGATGTTGTTTGAGCGCTCTCCAAGAGTTGGTAGGGAGTAACGGCCTCCCAACGCTGTTGTTGTCCAGCTTAAAAACAGGTTCTACAGTCTTTTATTTATTGTGTTAAAAGTTTATATCTGAGACTGAATGATTAATGAATGATTTCATGTTTGGTAGTGAACTAATAGAGCTTGTAATCCTTTAGTTATTTGAAATATTGAATCTTTAATTGATGAAAAATAATCCTAACCTGTGTTTTTCCATGTCTGGAATGGACCAGACCGTACTCTAGCACAGGCAGTGTATTTTTCAATAGATGAAGGATATGATAGAAATCTGGATTGAATAGAGTTATTTTGTATTTCAGAATAATGAAATAATTTATTTCTGTATATAGTTGTTTTCAGAAAAGAATATTAACCTGTCTAGTTAAGTTTATTGTTTAAACCAGACTGTTATAATAAGAATGCTAGCTAAGGAAGAATCATAATACTTTACAGATAGCAGGTTTATTTCTTTAACAAGTTGTTACAGTAAATATGTATTATTCTTATACAAAAATTTTATTCTGTAAAAAATTATACTAGTAACCTGTAACAGAGGTAAAAGAATCAACTTAGATAAAGCATTCGTTTATTCCTGTAAGGAAGAATAAATGTTGTTTTACATGCTCATTTTCTTTATTGTTCATATTATCTAACTATATCTACAAAAGTATATATTTCAAGTAGGGTAATACTAGTATAGTCATTTTTATATACTAGTTAAGCTACAACAATATAGAACATTAAAATAAGGAACAATAACTAACCTATCTTTAGGTTATTTAAATAAAATAGAATGAATGCAATGATAAATAACACTTAATAATGATTACATATACAAGAACTAATTCATGTAAACAATTTAAACAGAAGTTAATTATAAAAAGAAAATGCAGGGTCGAAACCCTCATAGTAGTAACATTGTATTTCATAATCACTTAAGTAATAATCCAAGGTTCTAGATTATTAAGTATTCAGAGCAATAATTCTATTGCATATTATTATAGTATTTTAAGGACATCGAAAAAGAAACTAACTAGGGTAATATAAAATACTATATACCTGTAATAATAATAATTAACTCATTTAATTATTAAATTAGAAACTTAAAGAATAAACCAAGAAATTATTTTACACACAGGTAACCTAGCTCAAATATCTGAGCTCAAAACAAAATAATTAAAACATAATTGGGGCATGGGGATTTGACTTATTGAACTTCTCAAATAGCACATGTGATCGTGGGATATTAAAGAATACCCTTAATTTCGAGAGATATTGACCCAAACTCTTTTTGTTGAAACCCCCTCCCAATACTTAAAACCTCCTCCCCACCCATTTTTATACCTCAATCCTTATAAACCACCTTACCCACCCCCACCTTAAACCCCTCATCCCCCAATACCTGCAATATGTTGGTTCGATTTTTTATCATTTTAAAACCCACAATATGAACTAACGTGATAGGATATTGGTCAACAAGTGAAGCCCCCGTGAATTGGGGTAACAAGTTAAGCTTTTAAAATACCATTAATGCCAGATAAAAATTATACCATAATAAGATTTCTTTTATACAGGCGAATAAGGGTAAAAACCCTAATATACAAAATTACCTTAAGAGCGTAATTTTAACTGAGTTCGTGCTCAAGGAGAAAACCCCTATTCTTAAAAACTAAATAGTATATGGCATGACAGGTCGCAAGATCTATTAACATAACAGTAATTATAAACAAGTCAAAACAACATTTACAAGTAACGGCATAAGCCGGAGTACCCTGCTAACAGCAAGGGTTTAGCAATAAAAGAAGAAAACTAAGCAAGTAGATCGAAGAATAGTAACCCACGAAGGTCACTTGCAGGCTGTAACCTCCAACCAAAAACTATCCCTTAAGGACTGAACAAGCTTGAAATGCCATTGGTTATCCAGGGCTTACCCATAACCAGAGTGCCGAAGCTTTCCTCAAAGTATCGTTTCCACAAGACGAGCGAGCTATCACCTACAGGAAGGAAAACCTAAGCTTAATTAAAATCACGAATGTCAAAAGCTAATTACAAAGAAACAAGTCTGGTTTCTAATCTTCTAGAAATTTTATTACCTGACAGTGAAGGTAATATAGCCACGAAGGAATAGGAGCACCGCTAACAACGAAACAATGAGCCAAGTCTTCATTCTCGTAGTGACAGCGGAACCAAAGACTCATTTACAAGCCACTGACAGTAGTAGAAGAAGGAGGCATGGGCCACAGCCAACCAAGAACTAGACAACAAAGCCAAAGCTGTAACCAACCAAGCAAGGCATGGAAATGAGATTCACAAACCCTATGACAAGGGTAGGGCTGAAAACGTAGCAAAAAATTTATGTAACTATCTCTGTAAGGGCAAGCCATGGAAGAAACAACAAGGAGCCTCTTGCAGGCCATAAAAACGTTATGTCATGACTCTCTACAGACCTCGCAGAGATATTACACACACAGTTCACATAAAAGGATTTTATTTTAGAACAAACTTAGTAGACTAAAACCAATGTAAGCCATACTCGGAACACAGCTATTAACAGCAATGTAAATGGTGGCCATGGAAATAGTTGCAGAGCAGCCCGAAGGCTCGAGGAACACGGAGGAGAATAACAAGAGTATGATTACAACAATCCTTTATACTCTCAACACTTGGCCGAGATGGAAACATGTGGTCACTTAGATTTTTAAACCATGTAGTGGGTCGACGCTATAGTTCCTGCATGCAATGATTTACAATGATATATATTAAACAGTGAACAGGCATGCAAGTATTATGTTCATTAAAATAATCATAATGTTCTACGATTTTATATATTGTCAACCTACGGTTGAATGGATATCAAACCATTAACCCTCGTATCGTTGACAAGATTAATATTTAATCATCATATAGTTCAGAACCATTGAATACCATCGTGTTATATTACAAAACCTTACTCGTAAACCAATCGATGGAGTGGTCTAATACCTCAATCCTTTACGACATCAAGTTATAACATGAACCTTATTATACATAAAGAGCTTTACGTTGACCTAGCAATCGATGCAACGTATAGAACTATAGTTTACTCAATATAATTCATGCATGAAAGTTTTGGATCATCGTTAAGAATATATCCATTTCTTCATGGCATCAATTTTTACATATATGAATATTGGTAAGCCAGGTGCTTATCATAACTTTGTTTATGGAGAACTCATATGATACCTTGGGAGATATCAAGTAAAGGCTATTTAATCACCTAGCAAAACTATATTATTCATTATAAAGTATTCATAAGAGTCTATGCATGGCTAATCTTGTTGCTACTAATATTTATGTTGTCACTTTATAAATTTATACAACATAGTTTTAATAGAATCATGAACTTTATAAATTTTATTTGTTTATAACTAGAATGACGGGTAAACGTGTATCTTATAAACAAGATAGTTTATGTTTTTTGGTGAGTATCATAGGAAACCATAAATTCAGTGGGTGGCAAAAACTATGATGTAGGTTATGTGTTTTATAGAAACACTTTTATAAATCCTTTGCATAACTCAGATCAACAAATTTTAATAGCTTATAGCTATTTAACTCAAATATGGCATGTACTAATATTTTCGCCATACTTTTGATGAGTAACATAATGTTAGAACTGTCTAGTGCTTGAATGAAGTAGTAAATCAATCTTATTTGAAAGCTTGGCCTGGATTAAACTGTTGTGAATAGTAACTTAGATTCAAGAGAAATATTAATTCCTTAAAACTGCATGCTTCACTTTAATGATTAGAACTTTACAAACAATAATCTTCACTTCAGAAGATAAAACACCAAGTAGTTGGTTATACTAATACTATAAGTTGATAATGTATAACACTGATAGAACAATCATTTTAGCATTTCAGGTTATGCACTCTAAAGTAGAAATAACTTATAGCAAAAGATCACAAGTTGTGAACCAAGGAAAGTAATTTTTTTTACAGTTGCTACTTACATTTAAGAAGGAACTCATTTACATGTATTTCGATGATAAAAATAATGGGAAGAAACAAATTACTTGTTTTTACCTCATAGAAGTAGCTTGATATATAACAACTTATCTACTAAGCTATTTATTTTATAAATAGAAATATTGTTGGATGCTTTATGGACTTAAAGACGTTACTCGATCATTCATACTGTAGAACCCGTGAGAATAAGTAAGCTTTCTGCGTTAGCTTAAATGCTAAGTAAGCCTCGGAATCCAAAGACATTTCCATCTACTTGTCGCAAAATTAAGAATTCATCAGCAAACTGAAAGAAGAAATAATACACAAGTTACACCTAACCTTGTATCAAAAAGTAGAATGCTGAGTTAACTTAATCTAGATTAAGTATAAACTAATCTGGTAACTATTTCTTTTATAGCTAACTGTTAGCTGTTAGTAAACCGCAGTCTCGACATTTTATGTTCTTTTTAAAAAATTTAAATTTTTGTGTAAATTTGGGGTTTTGACATGTAAATTTGGGGTTTTGACATGTGGTATCAGAGCACAAGGTTCAAACACTAGGCCTTGATGAAGCCCAGCTAGCTTTTAGGAAACAATAAACTGAATTATTATGCTGACGTATTTTTTTCTTTTAAATGTTATTCAACTGAGAATTTTTTTTTGAAGTTTAACAGACAGGTATGGAAAGGCTGAAAGAGTATGCAGAGGAAGAATCTCCAATTACCGAAGCAGGAAATCTACCAAGAGATCCTATACCAGAGCATTTAACTACCAATTCCTCTGAATTGTTACAAACCGTAAAAGACCTAAAAACTGAAATGGAGTCTGTAAAGCGAGAAAATGAAAGGATTCTGAGGGCTCAAGAAGAGATGAACCAGATCCTAACTGAAAAGTTTCAAACTGAGGGTAGGGGTAGAAGAATAGAATCAGAAGATACAAGTCATCAACGTAAATTTAAAAATATGAAAAATACTAAAACTGAAAGTAGTTCATCTTCTGAGGTGTTTGGTGAACAACAAAATTACCATTCTACTAGTGACAGTA
Source organism: Pseudotsuga menziesii (assembly GCA_001517045.1). Taxonomy (NCBI): domain Eukaryota; kingdom Viridiplantae; phylum Streptophyta; class Pinopsida; order Pinales; family Pinaceae; genus Pseudotsuga; species Pseudotsuga menziesii. The sequence goes on along the minus strand of LPNX010547596.1, from coordinate 12,791 downwards.
GTGATGATAATCAGTACACTAAAAAGAGGAAATACAAACCTTATGAGGAGATTTTTGGGGAATTCAAAAAGATAAAACCACCAACCTTCACTGGAGAGACTGAAAAGGGAGAGGAAGTTGAATTCTGGTTATCTGGGATGAAGAAGTACTTCCAAATATATAACTACTCTAACCAGTTAAAGGTTAGAATGGCTATTTATAACCTCTCAGGAAAGGTTGACATTTGGTGGTAGGATTTGAAAAGAGTTAAGGGAATGAAAAAGAAAAATGTGAACTGGAGTACCTTTAAGAGGTATTTCAAAAAGAAATTTATGTCTGAACAATATTATGAGGAAAGAGCAAAGAAATTTTATGAGCTGAAGTTAGAATGGCTATTTATAACCTCTCAGGAAAGGCTGACATTTGGTGGTAGGATTTGAAAAGAGTTAAGGGAATGAAAGAGAAAAATGTGAACTAGAGTACCTTTAAGAGGTATTTCAAAAAGAAATTTATGTCTGAACAATATTATGAGGAAAGAGCAAAGGAATTTTATGAGCAGAGAAAAAAAGTTAGAATGGCTATTTATAACCTCTCAGGAAAGGCTGACATTTGGTGGTAGGATTTGAAAAGAGTTAAGGGAATGAAAGAGAAAAATGTGAACTGGAGTACCTTTAAGAGGTATTTCAAAAAGAAATTTATGTCTGAACAATATTATGAGGAAAGAGAAAAGGAATTTTATGAGCTGAAGTTAGGGTCAATGACAATGAAAGATATGAACAACAAGTTCTTAAGTCTACTTAGGTATGTACCATACCTTATAGATGAGAAAACAAAGGTACAACGATTCCTCAGCTATTTACCTTATCATATTAAGGATAGGATTGAGTATGATAACCCAAATACCTTGGAATAAGCTATGAGAAAAGCTAACTTCTTTTTTGAGTAGAGTCGGAAGAAAGAAAGCTTGGCCAACTGGAAGGCTAAGAAAAATAATAATCATTTTGAACAAAAGAAGAAGGATTTTGTGCCTAATAGAAACTTTAAGAACAATAAGGCCAGAAATTATCCTAATAAAAGGAACTTCCAAGGAAATAAAAACAATATACCCAACAACCAAAATAATTCTAAAGGTAAGGAAATTGCAAATAATCATAGGAATTATACCAAGAACTTTGAGTGCAAAGAGCCTATCAAGTGCTGGGAGTGTAATGGCCCACACTATGCTTCAGTCTGTCCAAATCGGAAGAAGACTATTAGCAACATTCATACCATATAGGAGGAAATGACCATTGGGCAACTAGCAAGGACCATACCCAGAATCAACGCAGCCTTGGAATCGACAAGCTGAATATGAGACTTCCATGGTGGAAATAGAAGGTATGATAAATCAAACCTCTGCAACTATTTTGATTGATCCAGGAGCTAGTCTCAGTTATATTGCACCCCAAATAGTAGAAAAATGTAAGTTATCTGTTGAAAATTTTGAGAATTCTTGGTTAGTTCAATTAGCCACTGGTGCTAAAAGAAAGGTAACTAGTTTTGTAAAAGAATGTGTAATAGTTATGGATCATTTTGAAACTGTTGTTAAACTTAATGTTTTGCCTCTTGGTTCTTATGATTTACTGATTGGTATGGACTAGTTAGAACAATATAGAGTAATTCTAAACTGTTATGATAAAAAATTTACATGTTTAAATGGTGATGAAAAACCAGTAAGTGTTAAAGGAATCCATAGAAAAACCACCATAAGACAAATTTCTTCCCTACAGCTTAAGAGAGCTATTAGAAAGGGATGTAAAGCTTATGCAGTAACAATAATTGATGAGGAAAGTCTAATTAAAATAGATAAGTTAAAAGTGGAAGACATACCAGTCTTAAGAGAATATATTGATGTATTCCTAGAAGAAATTCTGGAATTACCTCCGAAAAGGGAATTGGATTTCACTATTGAGCTGGTACCAGGTGCAGTACCCAGCTCAAAGGCCCCTTATCGAATGAACATACTTGAACTTAATGAATTAAAATCTCAATTAAAAGAATTAATTGATAAAAATTATATTCGACCAAGTGTGTCTCCCTGGGGGGCACCTGTCATCTTCGTTAAGAAGAAGGACGAAACTATGCGAATTTTCATAGATTACCCTTAGTTAAATAAGATGACCATCAAAAATAGATATCCGTTGCCCCACATAGATGATCTGTTTGATCAACTACGTGGAGCCACGGTGTTTTCAAAAATAGATTTAAGATCTGGATATCATCAAGTAAGGATTAAAGATGAAGATATCTTTAAGACAGCTTTCAGAACTAGATATGGTCATTACGAAATTGTCGTAATGCCATTCGGGCTTACCAATGCCCCAGCTGTTTTCATGTGTTTAATGAACAACGTCATGCATAAGTATTTAGATAAGTTTGTGGTCATGTTTATCGACGACATTCTAATCTATTCAAAAACTGAAAAAGAACATAAAGAACATCTAAAAATTGTTTTGCAAGAGTTGCAGGATCATCAACTCTTTGCAAAGTTCAGTAAATGTGATTTCTTCAAGGATAAGATTCAATACTTTGGACATGTGGTGACCAAGGAAGGGATTTCCGTAGATCCTGAAAAGATAAGGGTAATCGAAGATTGGCCGGTTCCTAAGGATGTGACGAATGTTCGATCTTTCATGGGCATTACCGGTTACTACCGGAGGTTCATTGAGGGTTTTTCAAGGATAGCAAATCCGATAACTTCCTTGCAGAAGAAGGGTAAGAATTTTGACTAGAATCAGAAATGTGAAGAAAGCTTTAAAAAGTTAAAAACTTTATTAACCAGCGCACCTATTTTAGGAATTGTTGATCCTAATAAAGAATTTGTAGTGTGCACTAACACCTGTAATGATGGCTTAGGTGGTGTTCTGACTCAAGAAGGGCATGTTATTTCCTATGAGTCAAGAAAGTTAAAAGTTCATGAAAAGAATTATGCAACATATGATTTGGAATTAGCAGTTTTAATACACGCCTTAAAGATGTGGCGACATCACCTAATTGGCAGAAAATTTATTTAATGACTGATAATAAAGGATTGAAGTATCTGTTAGATCACCCTAATCTAAATTCCAAACAAGCTAGGTGGTTAGCTTTCTTAAGAGAATATGATTTTGAAATTCAACATATAAAAGGTAAAGAAAATAAAGTTGATGATGCATTAAGTAGGAATGCAAGGCTGAATTTTGTAGTAGCTATCAGCACCTATGCTACAAATTTCGATGAACAGCTTAAAGAAGGAATAGAACAAGATGAAATTTACCAGAGTTTGCAAGCTAAAACTAAAGAAAATCCAATAGAAAAATTAAGTAAAGGTTACAGTTTAAATGAAAAATAATTTTTACTGTATAAGGATAGAATATATGTACCTAACGCACCTAAAGTTAAACTGTTAATTCTGGATGAAATTCATAAAACTCCATACTCATGCCATCCAGGTTATCAAAAGACTATAACTATGTTAAGAAAAGAGTATTTTTGGCCAAATATGAATACTAAAGTAGTAGAGTATATTGCAAAGTGTTTTGAATGTTAGCTGGTGAAAACTGAACATCAACACCTAGCTGGATTACTTAAGCCATTACCCATTCCTAGCTGGAAATGGGAGATAATTAGTCTAGATTTTATTACTGGGCTGCCTAAAAACCAAAATCAGAATGATTCTATCATGGTAGTAGTTAATAAGTTAAGCAAAGTAGCTCACTTTATACTTGTTAAGACTACTTATAAAGCTGCAAACATAGCTGATAATTTTCTAAAACAAATTTTTCGATTGCATGGAGTACCAAAAGTCATAATCTCAGATAGAGATCCTAAATTTACAAGAAACTTTTGGAAGTCTTTGTTTAAAGGGTTAAACACTACATTAAATTTTATTACTTCTTCCCATCCTCGAACAGATGGACAAACTGAAAGGGTAGACCAAGTATTAGAAGATCTATTAAGAATGTATGTGAAAGACCATTCTGGTAAATGGGAGGATTATTTACATCTGGTAGAATTTGCTTATAATAATAATTATCAGACATCAGCCAGATTTAGTCCTTTTGAAATTTTATATGGAAAAAAATGTAATACTCCTATCTCATGGAGTAATCTAGTGGATAGATTGGTATTAGGTCCAGAACTGTTAAAAGAAATGGAAGAAATTGTAAAACAAGTGCAGGAAAATTTGAAAGTGGCACAGGATCGGCAGGAAAGTTAAAAAGAACTCCAAAGGAGTTTCAGGTAGGTGAACATGTGTTCATCAAGGTAAGGCCCAAAAAGAACTCTCTGAGGCTGGGGAGTTGTGCAAAATTGGCACCTCGTTATTGTGGACCATTTGAAATTCTGTCTAGGATTGGACAAGTAGCTTATCAATTAGCATTACCACCCAATTTAACAGTACATAATATTTTTCACATTTCTGTACTAAAGAAATATGTTCATGATGCTGCTCATGTTGTTAACTGGAATGATGTATAGGTGGAACCAAAAGGAGATTTTCTGGTGGAACCAGACTGTATCCTCGGGCGGAGGGAGATCACACTTCGGAACTGCACCATTGGACAGGTGAAGGTGCAATGGAAGCACCTTAGTCCAGAGGAAGCCACCTGGGAATTGGAAAGTAAAATGTGAGATGCATATCCAATTCTGTTCCAGGGGAATTTTGAGGATGAAGAATAAATAACATCGAGGATGATGTTATATTCTAAGGGGGTGTGTATGTCACATACCCCAATTTTGCAAAAAATAATATTACCATATTTGATTTTATTTCAAGACAATATGTTAAATTTTATGCTAATTTGTAATTGATGACTCGGCAGAGTCAATGATGTTGAATGTAATTCTGAACATTTTAATTATAAATAAATAAAAAGTGGAGACAACAACTCCGGAGAGTTGTTAAAAGAGTGTTTACTGGTCAAGTTGGTGGAGGAGACTGGGTGGAGAGTATATGGACTGTAAGTGGCAGCATCCTCAAACACTTCCAATGTTGCAAGTGGAAACCTCCCTACATTTGGGGTCATGATCCCTCAAGAAAGTGGGATCAGAGCAGGTGGCTCAATTAATGACAACTAACCCAAAAAGACCTAGGTGATCTTAATAAAAATGCCCATTGAAGAGAGCTGGGGCTGCTCATTCCAAGAAGAGAATAATTCAAGTGAATGTACTTCAAATGATTTCATTGGGAAGGGAATTTGTGGAAGGTGTTTGAGGGGTAAACTGCATAAAGTGATCTAGTGCAGCTTCTTAGTTGAAAGATCTTACTGTTGAGTGCAGGGTGATTCTGAGTCATTGGACTAGTATATGGTTGCTTGCTCCACCAGTTCTCAGCCAAGGAGACCAGGAACAAGCTCAGGGGTCCTGAGAAGATGCTATTTGAGTGCTATCTAGGAGTTGGTAGGGAGGAACAGCCTCCCAACGCTGTTGTTGTTCAGCTTAAAAATAGGTTCTACAGTCTTTTATTTACTGTGTTAAAAGTTTATATTTGAGACTGAATGATTAATGAATGATTTCATGTTTGGTAGTGAACTGATAGAGCTTGTAATCCTTTAGTTATTTGAAATATTGAATCTTTAATTGATGAAAAATAATCCTAACCTATGTTTTTTCACGTCTGGAATGGACCAGACCATACTCTAGCACAGGCAGTGTATTTTTCAATAGATGAAGGATATGATATAAATCTGGGTTGAATAGAGTTATTTTGTATTTCAGAATAATGAAATAATTTATTTTTGTATATAGTTGTTTTCAGAAAAGAATATTAACCTGTCTAGTTAAGTTTATTGTTTAAACCAGACTGTTATAATAAGAATGCTAGCAAAGGAAGAATCATAATACTTTACAGATAGCAGGTTTATTTCTTTAACAAGTTGTTACAGTAAATAGGTATTATTCTTATACAAAAAATTTATTCTGTAAAAAATTATACCAGTAACCTGTAATAGAGGTAAAAGAATCAACTTAGATAAAGCACTCGTTTATTCCTGTAAGGAAGAATAAATGTTGTTTTACATGCTCATTTTCTTTATGGTTCATATTATCTAACTATATCTACAAACGTATATATTTCAAGTAGGGTAATACTAGTATAGTCATTTTTATATACTAGTTAAGCTACAACAATATAGAACATTAAAATAAGGAACAATAACAAACCTATCTTTAGGTTATTTAAATAAAATAGAATGAATGCAATGATAAATAACACTTAATAATGATTACATATAAAAGAACTAATTCATGTAAACAAATTAAATAGAAGTTAATTATAAAAAGAAAATGCAAGGTTGAAACCCTCATAGTAGTAACATTGTATTTCACAATCACTTAAGTAATAATCCAAGGTTCTGGATTATTAAGTATTATGAGCAATAATTCTATTGCATATTATTATAGTCTTTTAAGGACAGCGAAAAAGAAACTAACTAGGGTAATATAACATACTATATACCTGTAATAATAATAATTAACTCATTTAATTGTTAAATTAAAAACTTCAAGAATAAACCAAGAAATTATTTTACACACAGGTCAATTATAGGTAACCTAGCTCAAATATCTTAGCTCGAAACAAAATAATTAAAACATAATTGGGGTAACAAGTTAAGCTTTTAAAAATACCATTAATGCCAAATAAACATTATACCATAATAAGATTTCTTTTATACACGCGAATAAGGGTAAAAACCCTAATATACAAAATTACCTTAAGAGCGTAATTTTAACTGAGTTCGTGCTCAAGGAGAAAACCCCTATGCTTAAAAACTAAACAGTATATGGCATGATAGGCCGCAAGATCTATTAACATAACAGTAATTATAAACAAGTCAAAACAACATTTACAAGTAACGGCATAAGCCAGAGTACCCTGCTCACAGCAAGGGTTTAGCAATAAAAGAAGAAAACAAAGCAAGTAGATCAAAGAATAGTAACCCATGAAGGTCACTTGCAGGCTGTAAAATCCAACTGAAAACTGTCCCTTAAGGACTGAACAAGCTTGAAATGCCATTGGTTATCCAGGGCTTACCCGTAGCCGGAATGCCGAAGCTTTCCTCGAAGTATCATTGCCACAAGACGAGCGAGCTGTCACCTGCAGGAAGTAAACCCTAAGCTTAATTAAAATCATGAATGTCAAAAGCTAATTATAAAGAAACAAGTTTGGTTTCTAATCTTCTAGAAATTTTATTACCTGACAGTGAAGGTAATATAGCCATGAAGGAACAGGAGCACCACCAACAGCGAGACAATGAGCCAAGTCTTCATTCTCATAGTGACAGAGGAACCAAAGATTCATTTACAAGCCACTGACAGTAGTAGAAGAAGGAGGCATGGGCCATGGCCAAGCAAGAACCAGACAACAAAGCCAAATTTGTAACCAACCAAGCAAGGCATGGAAATGAGATTCATAAACCCTATGACAAGGGTAGGGCTGAAAACACAGCAAACAATTTATGTAACTATCTTTGCAAGGGCAAGCCATGGAGGAAACAACAACGAGCCTCTTGCAGGCCGTAAAAACCTTATGTCACGACTCTCTACAGACCTCGCAGAGATATTACATACACAGTTCACATGAAAGGAGTTTCTTTTAGAACGGACTTAGTAGACTAAAACCAATGTAAGCCATACTCGGAGCACAACTATTAACAGCAATGTAAATGGTGGCCATGGAAACAGTTGCAGAGGGGCCCGAAGGCCCGAGGAACACGGAGGAGAATAACAAGAGTAGGGTTACAACAATCCTTTATACTCTCAACACTTGGCCAATCCTTTATACTCTCAACACTTGGCCGAGATGGAAACACGCGGTCACTTATATTTTTAAACCATGCAGTGGATCGACGCTATAGTTCCTGCATGCAATGATTTACAATGATATATATTAAACCGTGAGCAGGCATGCAAGTATTATGTTCATTAAAATAATCATAACGTTCTACGATTTTATATATTGTCAACCTACAGTTGAATGGATATCAAACCATTAACCCTCGTATCGTTGACAAGATTAATATTTAATCATCATATAGTTTAGAACCATTGAATACCATCTTGTTATATTACAAAACCTTACTCCTAAACCAATCAATGGAGTGGTCTAATACCTCAATCCTTTACGACATCAAGTTATAACGTGAACCTTATTATACATAAAGAGCTTTACGTTGACCTAGCAATCGATGTAGTGTATAGAACTATAGTTTACTCAAAATAATTCATGCATGAAAGTTTTGGATCATCATTAAGAATATATCCATTTCTTCATGGCATCGATTTTTACATATATGAATATTGGTAAGCCGAGTTCTTATCATAACTTTGTTTATGGAGAAATCGTATGATACCTTGGGAGATATCAAGTAAAGGCTATTTAATCACCTAGCAAAACTATATTATTCATTATAAAGTATTCATAAGAGTCTATGCATGGCTAATCTTGTTGCTACCAATATTTATGTTGTGACTTTATAAATTTATACAACATAGTTTTAATAGAATCATGAACTTTATAAATTTTATTTGTTTATAACCAAAATGATGGGTAAACGTGTATCTTATAAACAAGATAGTTTATGTGTTTTGGTGAGTATCATAGGAAACCATAAATTCAATGGGTGGCAAAAAATAGGATGTAGGCTATTTGTTTTATAGAAACACTTTTATTAATCCTTTGCATATCTCAGATCAAGGAAGTTTAATAGCTTATAGCTATTTAACTCAAATATGGCATGTACTAATATTTTCGCCATACTTTTGATGAGTAACATAATGTTAGAACTCTCTAGTGCTTGAATGAAGTAGTAAATCAATCTTATTTAAAAGCTTGGCCTAGATTAAACTGTTGTGAATAGTAACTCAGATTCAAGAGAAATATTAATTCCTTAGAGCTGCATGCTTCATTTTAATGATTAGAACTTTACAAACAGTAATCTTCACTTCAGAAGATAAAACACCAATTAGTTGGTTATACTAATACTATAAGTTGATAATGTATAACACTAATAGAACAATCATTTTAGCATTTTAGGTTATATGCACTCTAAATTAGAAATAACTTACAACAAAAGATCACAAGTTGTGAACCAAGGAAAGTATTTTTTTTTACGGTTGCTACTTACATTTAAGAAGGAACTCATTTACATGTATTTTGATGATAAAAATAATGGGAAGAAACAAATTACTTGTTTTACCTCATAGAAGTAGCTTGATATATAACAGCTTATCTATTAAGCTATTTATTTTACAAATAGAAATATTGTTGGATGCTTTATGGACTTAAAGACATTACTCGATCATTCATACATGTAGAACCTGTAAGAATAAGTAAGCTTTCTGCGTTAGCTTAAACGCTAAGTAATCCCAGAATCCAAAGACATTTCCATCTACTTGTCACAAAATTAAGAATTCACCAGCAAACTGAAAGAAGAAACAATACACATGTTACACCTAACCTTTTATCAAAAAGCAGAATGCTGAGGTAACTTAATCTAGATTAAGTATAAACTAATCTGGTAACTGTTTCTTTTATAGCTAACTGATAGCTGTTAGTAAACCGCAGTCTCGACATGTTATGTTCTTTTTAAAAATTTTAAATTTTTGTGTAAATTTGGGGTTTTGACAACCTCTTAACTAGGAAGGTATTCAACTATAGTAGCAACTGCTACTATTACAACAGTACAACTAACTGGTGAGACTCTATATGTCATAGGAAGTTTTGGTACAACATCATACATCTTCATCATCGATCTTGGCTGGATATTCTTTTGTAATCATCTTTCTTCAATCTTCTTCTAGTCATCTTCTGGAACAACTCCTGTAGTCATCTTCTGAATCATCCACTACTCATCATCAGTGTGTGAACATTGAACCGTCATCATCTACATCTTCATTATGTAGATATTGAACCATCATCATCTGCATCTTCAGTATGTGAATACTGAACCTTCATCATTTGCATCTTTAGTAGGTAAATACTGAACCATCATCATCTGCATCTTAAGTATGTGAATACTGGCCTTGTATCATATGCATCTTCAGTAAGTCAACTGTATCTCCAGTATGTGAATACTGAATCACCATCATCTATAACTTCGGTATATGAATACTGAAACATCATCACCTATCTCTTTAGTATGGAAATACTGAAGCATCATATCTGCATCAATAATGTGTAAGTACTAATGTAATTAACAATATCATTATCATATTAGTGCTAAAGAACAAATCATATGTAATGCTAGATCATCATCTGCATTACCAGCATATAGATGTTGGAACATCACAAACATCATCATAAATATAGAAGTACTGAAACTTCTCAACATCAATCAATCATCAATCAAGTATCAGTCAACTGTAACTATCTCAACAATCATCTAAGCAATCAACAATGTGACTACACTATACACATCTCATAAAGCATCTCATCAATCATTAGTATAATCAATACTGAAACATATATCTCAATTAGTACAATAGTACTCAACAATCAACATACCAATCAGCAGTCATCAGTATAATAATACTGAGCTAACATCTCAACAGTCGTCAGTATCACAATACTAAACTAACATCTCAACAGTCATCAGTATAATCATACAGAACTAACATCTCATCAGTAATCAATATAACAATACTGAACTATCATCTCAACAATCATCAGTATAACAATATTGAACTATCATCTCAAAAGTCATCAGTATAACCATACTGAACTAACATCTCATCAGTATAAAAATACTGAAGGCAAACATCTCATCACTAAACAGTATATAAATACCGTGACAACCATCTTTCCCTCTAACTATCTCGGAGCAACATCACGGTGAGTTCTTTGGTAGATCCACCTGGGAATTTTGTCTAACTTACTAACTCTTTCGAGCCAACAAGCCTAGTTAGACAGATGGATTTTCTTTGGGACCAACAAGCCTTGTCCTGGATTACAAACCCACTTGGGTTAAACTGATCTATCCATACATACTAATCCCCCTAGGATCAACATGCCTCATCTGACTAACCATTTCGGGCCAAATAGTCCTAGTCATACTTACCCTACTCTAGACTGAGCTACTCACTACTGCATCCTTTTTCCATCTACTGTCACTCCCTCTTTCAAGAGAGGTCCTTTCGGACTATACTAAGATTGTCTCAAAAGTATTCAAACTTTACATGAGCCAGAGGCTTAGTCAACACATCTGCCACTTGTTCCTCGATAGGAACATTCTTGAGCTTGACAGCTCCTTTCTAAACCATGTCTCGAATGAAGGGATATCTTACTTTGATATGTTTTGACTTCATGAAACACTGGATTTTCTGTCAGCTTGATACAACTCTGATTGTCAAGAAGAATATTAGTAACATCTATCTCTTTATCGAATAAACCTGCCAACATATTTCGAAGCCATACTGCTTCACTACAAGCTGAACAAGCAACAATGCATTTTGCTTCTTCTATGCTAAGTGCAATATTGGTATGCTTTCTACTGATCCCAAACTAAAACAACCACCCGAAGTACTCTTTTTTTCTTTAGCACTTCCTGCCCAATCTGAGCCTGTGAACCCATGTAAATTGATCTCACTATCTGAGGTATATCTCAGCCCATAATCTAAATTTCCTTTTAGATACCTCATCACATGTTTTTCTCCTATCAGGTGAATATTCTTGGGATTCACCATGTACTGAATTAGTGTGTTTACAACAAAACAAATATCAGGTCTTGTATTGGTTAAGTACATCAATGAACCAATAATATTTCTGTATAGAGTAGCATCTATAACTTCTGATGTATCATCATTTAGTAACTTCAATTTTGTGGTCATCGGAGTGGTCATAGCCTTACAATCTAGCATTCCAAACACTACAACAAAAACTGGATTTAGCGTCTCTTTTTGCATCCATTTTTGCGTCTAGACCATCTTTCAGTGTATTTTTCTTCATTTTTTGGACAAAATGGTGCAATTTCACGGGTTGGTGCTATTTTAGGCGTTTTTTGCGTCCTTTTTCTAAATATGGCGCAAATTGTAGCGTAATTTGCACTGGGTTTTGCACCTGGTTTTGCGCCAGGTTTTGCATCAGGTTTTGCGACAGGTTTTGAGCCTAGTTTTGCACCTAATTTTGCGCCTATTTTGTACATCTACTCTTGTTGCGCCCTTTTTTACATCCATGTTTGCCTCAACTTTTACGTCCTTGTTTTCATCCACTTTTGCATCCTTTTTTACATCCACTTTTGCATCCAATTCTGCTTCTTTTTTTGCATCCCTTCCTGCACCATGTTTTGCATCAAATTTTACATCATGTTTTGAGTCTAGTTTTGCATCTCGTTTTGTTTCAACCAATTTTGCATCCACTTTTGCATCCATTTTTTCGTCCCCTTTTGCACCCACATTTTCATCCCTTTTTGCATCCCATTTTGCATCCATGTTTACATCTTTTTTTGCATCTACTATTACATGCACTTTTGCATCCACTTTTGTCTCATCCCAATTCACACCCATTTTTGTGCCTACTTTTACACCCACTTTTGCTTCAACTTTTGCATCCAAGTTTGCATCTTTTTTTGTATCCAATTTTACATCAGTTATTGCATCCCTTTATGCATCCATTTTTGCATCCACTTTTGCATCGGGTTTTGCGTTGGGTGTTACAACTACTTTTGTATCTACTTGTGCATCTACTTTTGTTGCATCTACTTTTGCATCCAATTTTGTATCCAATTTTACATCCATGGTTGTATCCAATTTTGCGCCACTTTTTTCATCATGTTTTGCTTCCACGTTTGCATCATTTT
>LPNX010547587.1:574552-586390 GCA_001517045.1 Pseudotsuga menziesii | reverse complement strand
TAATGGTTCATTAATGATCATTGTGTTATATGTTGATGACCTCCTCATTACAGGAAGCTCACAGGCTGAGACTGCTTCCCTAAAAGGAGCTATGAACCAAGACTTCTCCATGACAGATTTGGGGCTCTTAAGTCAGTTTCTAGGGCTTGAGATTGCTCAAACCAAAGATGGAATCAAGGTGCACCAGTCCAAATATGCCTTGGATTTTCTGATCAAATTCAGAATGCAAGATTGCAAAGCAAGAAAAACTCCTTTCCTTTCAGGAGTAAAGCTGGAGGAAGATGATTCTCCACCGATGGTAAACAACACTTTGTATAGACAGTTGATTGGATGTTTATTGTATTTGACACATACTCGACCTGATCTTTGTTATGCAGTCAGTGTTGCTTCTAGATTCATGGATCAGCCCCATGAGATCCATTGGAAAGCAGCAAAGAGGATCCTTCAAGAAATCCCCATTCCTCAAAATTGGGGCCAATGGAAGACTAGAGCTCAAATTTCATGGGAGAAATTAAAAAAATTCCATTTCCCTTATAAATGAGCATAGGATAACCTCCACACAATTTTTAAAAAAATATTTGGGTGAGTGATAATAATGATAAGAAGTCACTACCATACAAAAAATCCACCCAACAAATATTTGGAACCACTTTCATTTTTCCCCTAAAATTTTCCTTGCTTCCATGTTCCTTCTTCTTGTGACTTTTTCATCTTGCGTCCATGCTAAGTCAAATTTACTAGTATGAGTTGGATTGATTTCTCTAGAAATATGTTGTAAACCATTTCTTAATTTGATCTTGCTTATACCTCTTTTTATCTCTTCGATAATTATGAAATTTGGCTTTACCTTTGTTCTAACCATACATGCATTTGGCTTTAAAAATTGTTTCTTCAAGAGTATTGGGCTCATCAAGATGAAGTCTATATTTGTAAAATGAAGGTAGTCCACTCAAAATATTTGTATCTTTACATTCTATTCTTTGAGAAACCTAACATACCTAAGAATTTCTAAAATTTTCCTTTCATATTCTTCCAAATCATGTTTCACAACTTGAGTTCAAAGAAACCCTCCATCTTCTTTTTTATAATAATGCTAAGATAAAAACTTTTGTTGAAAATATATCTTGAATTGCTTCCACGAGATCCTCTTTTCACTGATATTCTTCACTTGGACTAGTTGATCCCTCTAAATGGAAGCCATTTCATGTAAATTGTAGATGGAATTCTAGCATCCATATTATAATAATAACTATGTAATTTGAGGTATTTCCTCATTTCCAATAACCATGCTTCAAAATTGTCTCCTTTTGTGTTCTCACCATAAGAAATTGGTGGCTTAATATTCCTTAACTCTCCTTGTGGTTCTTTCTCCACATGTATTCTTTTATGATATCTAACTAGAGACCTTTATGGTCTACTTTTGGACTATTCAAATGAGTAGGATTTTCTATCTACATGAGGTGGTGCTTACTAAATGTTTCTGAATCTTGGTAGCACTCCAGGGATGCTTGGATATTTCATGTGATCTTCTCTTGGAGTATTCTCTATCTTATTTCTTATGGAGCGAGGATAATCAAACCTAGACTTTCTTATGTAACATGTTCAAACTATGTGTAAATATAGTATTCAACTGATTTTGTTGCTTTTTAGCCGTAGACATTATTTTATTGTCTTCCCTACAAATTTGCACCTCCATTATCAAAAATTTCATGGTTTCCACAACCTGTATTAGTTCAATATTGGTTCTATGCCCATTGGATTATGTTTCCACATTACCCAAATTGATATTATATCTCTTGGATTCTTCTTGAAGGATGTATGGAAGTTCTTCTTCCATTTTGTTTCTTTAGTTTTGTTATGAACTCTATATTGTGTCTATATCTAATGTAAACTTGTAATGTATAGCAAATTGTTGTAACCTGTACCTGTAGTATATTCATACCATCAAATCTTTTATATAAACTTTATTTCCAAAATTTAATAAAAAATTCACATATATAAGGATTTTGGAAACTTCCTATTTTCACAATTTTGTCAAATATAGCTACAAGCCTCTTTTCTATCCAATTTATGAAAGGATATAAAACACTTATTTAATATCCCATAACTAATTTTTATTCTCCTAATAATACTCTTTCCAATGACTATACCCATTCTCATTTATGATCTCATAGTTGAAATCTAGAACTCTAAAGTTAAGAAATTTACCCAATTTTGCATTGTTCCTATAGCTGCACTTAATCTCGGGGACCAAATTCTAAGACACGCACAAGAAAATATCGAAAGAACTAGATTTTTTTTAATATTTGGAACTAATATCTCATATGATTCTAAGTTATTAGACACCTTTATATCCCTAATATGATGCCCCATTTATTTTCTATTAAATTATGTGTTTGTCAATTTTTAACTTTTGCACTTTCTCCAAACTTAGAATCTTAGCATAAATTGTTATCTCACAAACATAACAAAACTGTAGAAAATTATACTACCAAAATTTGTTTGTCTCGATGAGTAGGTAAATTTCGAGTTCATATGTTTTTCTAGTTTTTACATCTTGGATAACTTTTACCTTCTTGAAGGTTTCCAAAATCGCCAAACATGCCAAAATAGTGGATTTTGGCCTTCTTTAGTGCATGTACTCCAAGCCCTTTGGAATTTGGCCAAAAACAACTATTGAGGAAAAAATTCCACAAGAGTGTGTAATTATCTCTTCTATTTTATCCATCGTAGGTTGAAACAGGGAAAGAATATTAGATGTGGGTAAGTGTTCCATACATCAAATGTTAAAACACGATTCAAATAAAGAAGTAAAAGATAATTTGAGGAGTGCTAAGAAAAATGAAAGAAAGAGGAAGAGTTTTCTAAACCAAATGATATTTTCCCAGTGGTAAAGCTTGTTACGATGGCATCCCATAGGAGATGGAGGCTTCAATGGCAACAAAAAAACTCCCTTAGGGAGGGTCCATCTTTTTTCACACAAATGCTTGATAACAAACTTAGAACAATGGGGAAAAAACAATTTCTTCTTGAAGAAGAAGACAAGGGAGTATTTCATGCCATATAATGATAAGAAACAGGTTGAAAAGTGATCTCTTACATCAATTATTGTGGCATAAATTTGCAATAGATTTCTCTCTTATGAATGCATGCCCATGGCTTCCTTTTATATGCCAAATGGAGGTATTGAAACATCTAGTTCCCAATGTGAATGCTCCAACTCATGAAGTGGTCCTCTAGGCACAAGAAGGGGGCTATTGAATTCCCGTAACCATGAGAAGGGTCCAATTCAAATTTTGAATCCAAGAGTGCTATGTGAGCCTTAAATGCACTGCAGAAAGTGGGTGGTTTTGTTGTTGGTACAATTGTGTGGGTTTCAAAGCATAATCCACACTGATTTGTGCAGGTTTCAAAACAAAATCATCATGTTTGTATAGAATTAATGAATTTATCACTTCAAGGTTTAATTTTCATTGTGGATTTGATGAGGATGTCTCTATTGACCTGCATGATGTATGCTGATGATGTCCTTCTACACTGTTAGCAAAAATGTCGCATCTGTGCTAAATTTAGGAAATAATAAATAGCCTGTGATGTATGAGGTTAGGAAGGTACTCTAAAACCAAAATACATCATCATTTCTTCACCCCCTGACCCAAATGGTAAGCTATGAAGCGTTGAAAAACCCGTTATACAACTTGACAAGAGCCCTCCATATCAACCATTTATAAACTATAATGAGGTGCTATTTTTATCATCAAAATGAAAAGTGGTGCTACCAGTAGCACCCTTTTTTTTCTAGGGATAAATATACAACTTTTTTGAAACCACAACCTGTGCTCTTGTGATCAATACCATTAATCAACCCCTAAATTAAAAATGGTGCTCCCATAATCACCCTATTTTTTTGGGGTTAAAATTACACTTGTTTTCAAATCATGGCCTTAGAAACCAAAAACTTGAACTCACCCTCCTAATGTGGAAATTAATCCCAAGATTAGATCAATTGAACTCACAAAATTGCTTGAAAATTGTGCAAGAAACACACAAAAGGAGACTGAATTAGTTCAATTACACAAACTAGAGTTGATATTAATTTACGCTAGCCATCATTAAATAGATATAGGCTTCTCATCATGTAGATACTCTAAGGATTTGAAATCTAAAAGATGCTATTAAAATCAATACAAAAGCAGGCGTACTAAACTAGTCAAAATCACCCATAGGAACATAAAGCACTTTCCACACCAGTCAAGATGCTCACGAATTTGCTAAATGAGTAGGTACAACTGATAAGTGATGGAAAGTGTAATTTATCATGCTTTTATATGAGGAAAGTAAGGAAGGTGATATGTTGCAAAAAAACAAGGCAGTCTACCTTAAAGCTAGCTTTAACTTTTGCCTTAAAAATGTAGAAAAGATGGAAACTATGGATAAGGAAGGAATGCACAAATACTAAACTGGGAAGTCTGTTAGTTGGAAGAATCTTATCCAGAATATTTACAAAGCACCCCAGGAGGCAGTTTTGGCAAGTTTGACTGCAAAAATGTTATTGGGTACAAACTAGATACTGTAGGATCTAGGAAATTGGTAAAAAAGATTAATTATTTTATCCTAAGTATTGGAATGGGTTTTGATTATTCCAACACCTAGTTGAAAACTTATGCTATCATGGCACCACTATTTTTTTTCGATGTCAAAATTCCAACATATATGAAATTGCGGTCTTAACAATAGATACCAATACAAAGAAAATGCCAAAACCTACCCTCTAATTGAAAAGAGGTGCTACTAGTGGTAACCCGTTCTTCTCTTGGATTAAAATTGCAAAAGTTTTTGAAATATGACACCATTTAAAAAAAAAAAATTCAATAAATCACTTTAAAAGCAAAAGCAAAAGTAAGGTTTAACAAAAAGAAAAAAGAGTATTTTTTGAAAAAAAAATAATAGAAAAACACAAAGATATGACATATAAACAAAATCTCAAAATCTAAAAAAAAAACTTTAAAATGAAAAAACCATAAAAATAATCAAATCAAAATCAAAATAACATATTAAAATACTAAATAGCAAAAAATGAAAGAAAGAAAAATAATAAAAACAAACACACCCAATATAAAATAATATTATAAAACTATAAACAAAATGTTTAAAATAGGGAATACGCTTTTAAGTAATGTTTAAAAAACGAAATGGTTGGGTTAGACTAACCACTACACCTTTGGGAATTGATATTGTGGAATAATCACCACCCTAGAAACATGGGACTAACCACCCACTCAATGTGATCTAGTCGGTTTTGCAATTTTACCAATATCTGTGGGTTTTTGTGTAACAACAAACCTTAACATGGTATGATGGTTTTGGCATAAGTTCAATTCCCCCAAGTTACTTCAGGTGGTGGGGGTGTTGGAGTAATATTTACACCTCTGTGGATTGAAATTTTGGACTAACTGCCCACTCAGGATTATCTAGTTGGTTTAGATGTTTACAAATATCTGTGGGTTTTGGTGTAACAAAAAACCTTAACATCTTGTAGAGATAACTCTCGAAGTTGTATTTTTCATTAGCATGATCAGTGCATAAATACACAACAAATAACTATTGTTATTCTATAAATGAAGTCATTTCTTATGAGTCTTCATATTTACAGTAACACAATCCCAAGGATTATATGTCCAACATCCCCCCCCTCTTATCCCAAAGGGTTGTTTGTGAGTTTGATCCCGTTTCTAAATTTTTCAATCTTTTCTCTCCCAAGTGCTTCGGTGAAGATTTTGCAACTTGCTTGTTTATGGCACAATGTTGTATATGGACTATCTTGGCCTCTACATGGTGTCTAATATAATGGTATTTCGAGTTGATGTGTATGGTTCAATCATGAATATGGGATTCTAGGCCAATTTGATTGAATAAGCTTTATTGATCAGCAAGGGAGTGGATTTCTCTTGTTTATACTATAAATATTCAAGTATCTTTCGAACCACACATTCTCCTTCGATGATTCGACAAGAACAAAATATTTTTCCCATGTTGTCAAATCTATTAGCACTGACTGTTTGTGCGATCTCCAAGAGAGAATTGTAGATCCAAGACTCATGAGGTAGGCAGAAGTAGAAAATATTGTCTCTTTGTTTCCATCAAAGGTCTTAATTAGGGTACCCAATAAGTTTGAAGTCATCTACGTGAGAATACTTGAGTCCAAATTCTCGAGTCCCCTTCAAGTATCTTAGAACTCTTTTGGCAGCATACCAATTTCCTTCTCAAGGTTTTGATATGTATTTGTTCTTGTATACCCACTTGCAGCCAATTGGTTTGGTTCCAAACGAAGGGTCCATGAGTTTCCAAGTTCCATTATTCATTAATGTATCAGATTCATTCTATGTGGCTTCTCTCTACTCATCACAATTAGAAGCTTCTTCAAAGGAATTTGGTTCAAGGTTAGCAGATAAATTCAATTCACAATCATATGAAACATACATGTAAGTTACATATCCTAAGTTTGAATTATTTGCATTTCCTTCATCTTCTTGTATGGTTGAACTTCTTGTTGCTAGATTTCAAACTTCGTATAGATGGAGAATTTCAAGTTTGTTTGTGGCCCATTTTGAAATTTTCGTGAAGGCCTAGGTTGATCAGCCGATGATGCTTTATTTTCTTAATATTCAATATTCAATTCTTTCAATCACATCATCAAGTTGATTCTCCTATTCTAGTGAAAAGGTAAGAACTTCTTCTTCATGTGGGGGTGTTGGTGCTTCAAAAGGAAATTCCAGATATTAATCCAAGATAGGGATCCCCCTCTAAAATGTGGAATGCCATTATCAACTTCATGATAGGTATTTACATGGAAATTTTTTCCTATCAAACAAGTTATCTTTCAATAGAATCATCATTTTTATTCATTTCTAGAAAAAAGACATCTCTGGAAAGAATAAACTTATTGTTTAACTCGTCATAAAGATGATAATTCTTGGTGGGTTTGTGTACCCCAATAAATGTATTTTTTACTTTGGGCACCAATCTTGTCTCTTTGTTCCTTTGGTATCTAGGAATAATAGATGGAACCAAAGATCTCGATATGCCTCACCAACAAGATGCAATCATACCATATTTCATGCAAAGTTTTTTTTTTAAGAGCATGGGTTGGAATTATATTTCTCAAATAGATTGCACATAACATTGCATCACCCCAAAACATCATTTTGACATTCTTGAAAAACAACATGGAGCATATCATATTCATGATGGTTTTGTTCATTCTTTCTACCACACCATTTTGTTGAGGGTTGCATGGAACTGTAGTTTGGTGTGCAATCCCATGTTGAGAAATAGAGTCCTCAAAATGATTAGAATTATATTATTTTCCATTATTAGTTTGAAGTGTGCCAATGTGAGAGCATGCTTCTTTTTCAATTCATGCATGAAAATGTTTGAAATGATTCATATTTTTTGTTTATAAATATACCCAACACATTCTAGTGTAGTCATCAAAAAAAGTGATGAGATATTTATTATCAATAGCAGAAGGAATGAGCATGGGGACACACAAGTTAGAGTGAACCATCTTTAACTTCCTACATGCTTTGAATTTGGACTCATGGAATGTTGCCTAGTATGTTTTCCTTGTATACACACATCATATTGGTTCATCTTCTTAGGAATTGTGGGAAAAATAGAAACACCATTCTTTTTATCCAGGAAAATAATATTATAGTTTAAGTGTTCATATATAGCATGCCATAAAAGTCTAGATGACATAGTACATTCTTCATGTCGAAAGAGGTCGGCAATTTTTTGAACTCTTGCAGATGACCCTTTCAGCTTCAACAACTTTACATCTTCATATCTGGTCACGATTACCTAATTGTTAGAGGAATTCCTTATCTCTACTATTCCATTTAACATGTAGATGGAATGACCTTGCTGAATCTACACTAGGGACAACATGCTTCCTTATAAGTCTGGGAGATAGAGAACATTATGCAACAAAAAGTCATGGAATCCAAGCAATTTTAGCATGATGTATCGAAATCCCTTTGATTTGAGGTTGGATTTGTATGAAACATATACTACATCATCTACATTGCCATTAAGTTCTTCAAAATAGTCTTTTCTAAATTTCATGTGGGATGTTGCACTAGTATGAAGGAACCAAGTACCTTTGTAAGATGAAAATGACGTGATTTCATTTATTCCAATATTACAATGTGCAACAATAAAATGAGCAGTTTCAAGAGATTCACCAGCCTCTTGGCCTTACCCTATTTATTCTTTCTTACAATTATGTATTTCTTTGATACAAACCGAAGGGGCCCAATGCTGAGCTTATTCATGTCAATTCCTCCCACAACATTTACACTGTAAATATAGTCTTTTGCTTGTGTTATTTCTTATCCATTTCTATGAAATTATTTCTTCCTCTTCCTATTCTACCGTTCTCTCCCTTGGAAGAGTCTTTTGACTGGTTATTTTGTTTCTGAATAAGGAAAAGGGTCTAGCCAGTAGGATGGATGGTATTCTTTTCAAAATCTTTCTCTTTATCTACAATATTCTCAACCTGAGAGTCGAAGGTGAAGTCCTTCAGTTTGTCACTAGCTTGAAATGGTTCAAGGTAGCGAGAATGTGTAAGATATAGGAACTTGATGAAGGAAACAAGTGGAAGGTATGGTTGCATCCCAGTGGCTTTAATCTTATGCATGATTTCTATGATCTCAGATGCAACAATCATGAGACCATTGTATTTTACTTCTAAATTGAACAAATTTAACATCATATAAATTAGCTCTAGCTCAAAATGTGAGTCAAATAGGTCCTTCAATATTTTTAAGGCGTCAAAATAGGATGTTGCAAGTAATATGTCTTGACTCACCTCTTTACTTATTGTTGCAACAGTCAATGCCAATTCCTTTTTTTCTCTAGTCTGCCATATATCTTGATCTTTTTTGGTTGTTGATGGTTTTGGGTTAGATTTCAAGGTGGCAAATTTTGTTTCAATGGTTGACCCTTCAAATATTCCATCACATAGGTCATTGTAAATGAATGTGGACTTGAGATTTCTCGACCAATCTGGATAGGCGTCTTTTCTAGTTATCACTGCTCCAACTATAGACGCCAATGAATGCATCTTTTGAAACTAGTTAATATGAAAATTAACCAAGTTTGGGAGAGAAAAATAAGGTGTAGGTCCAAGTCTCTGGCACCTTATTTACATTAAATTATTTTTATTCTACATAATGCAATCAATTTTCAATATGTTTTTCTTATGACAAGCTAAACAATTGTGAAATCTCTTAATACTCTTGAATAACTTAGCAATAAGCACCAATACACATCAATCCATAGTCTTAATATAGTACAATTTTTGCAAATTTGTAGGTATTTCACTATAAGGGTAGTCACTAAACAATCATGAGGGCACATGAAAATAATATATATTTTAGAACATGACCAAACTAGAATTAGCAAATAATAGAAGGGCCAAAATCACCATTCAAATCCTTCCAAGTCACATTCATATTCTCAATTATACATGGTCACACTTCACTAATGGTGTGGTGGTTATTCTTAGAGGTGTGGCGGTTATTCCAATGCCTCCTCTTTGATTAACTAGGGGAAATTGAACCTGGGACAAAGCTTTGATACCACTTGTAGATATAAGTCCCATAATTGTATTTTTCATCAACATGATAGTTGCGTAAATACACAACAAATTACTTTTGGTCTTACATAACTGAATATGGGTGGAGAAGATTCTTTTGATCCTAAATATGGGTGGAGTGTCCACCCAAAATGCACTGATCTATCAAAACTTCTACATGGTGAAATTCCATAAATTTTAACACAATGACTAAACACTGTGGAAACATTCATACCAATTATTGTGGCATAAATTTGCTATAGATTTCTCTCTTATGAATGCATGCCCATGGCTTCCTTTTATATGCCAAATGGAGGTATTGAAACATCTAGTTCCCAATGTGAATGCTCCAACTCATGAAGTGGTTCTCCAGGCACAAGAAGGGGGCTATTGAATTCCCGTAACCATGAGAAGGGTCCAATTCAAATTTTGAATCCAAGAGTGCTATGTGAGCCTTAAATGCACTGTAGAAAGTGGGTGGTTTTGTTGTTGGTACAACTGCGTGGGTTTCAAAGAATAATCCACACTGATTTGTGTAGGTTTCAAAACAAAATCATCATGTTTGTATAGAATTAATGAATTTATCACTTCAAGGTTTAATTTTCATTGTGGATTTGATGAGGATGTCTCTATTGACCTGCATGATGTATGCTGATGATGTCCTTCTACACTATTAGCAAAAATGTCGCATGTGTGCTAAATTTAGGAAATAATAAATAACCTGTGATGTATGAGGTTAGGAAGGTACTCTAAAATCAAAATACATCATCATTTATTCACCCCCTAACCCAAATGGTAAGCTATGAAGCATTGAAAAACTCGTTATACAACTTGACAAGAGCCCTCCATCTCAACCATTTATAAACTGTAATGAGTGGCTATTTTTATCATCAAAATGAAAAGTGGTGCTACCAGTAGCACCCCTTTTTTTTCTAGGCATAAAATTACAAATTTTTTGAAACTACAACCTGTGCTCTTGTGATCAATACCATTAATCAACCCCTAAATCAAAAAGTGGTGCTCCCATAATCACCCTATTTTTTTGGGGTTAAAATTACACTTTTTTTTCAAATCATGGACTTAGAAACCAAAACCTTGAACTCACCCTCCTAATGTGGAAATTAAGCCCAAGATTAGATCAATTGAACTCACAAAATTGCTTGAAAACTGTGCAAGAAACACACAAAAGGAGAATGAATTAGTTCAATTACACAAACTATTGTTGATATTAATTTACAATAGCCATCATTAAATAGATATAGGCTTCTCATCATGTAGATACTCTAAGGATTCGAAATCTAAAGGATGCTATTCAAATCAATACAAAAGCAGGCTTACTAAACTAGTAAAAGTCCCCCATAGGAACATAAAGCACTTTCCAAACCAGTAAAGATGCTCACGAATTTTCTGAATGAGTAGGTACAACTGATAAGTGATGGAAAGTGGAATTTATCATGCTTTTATATGAGGAAAATAAGGAAGGCGATATGTTGCAAAAAATCAAAGCAGTCTACCTTAAAGCTAGCTTTAACTTTTGCCTTAAAACTGTAGAAAAGATGGAAACTACGGATAAGGAAGGAATGCACACTTACTAAATTGGGAAGTCTGTTAGTTGGAAGAATCTTATCCAGAATATTTACAAAGCACTCCGGGAGGTAGTTTTGGCAAGTTTGACTGCAAAAATGGAATTGGGTACAAACTAGATACCGTAGGATCTAGGAAATTGGTAAAAAAGATTAATTATTTTATCCTAAGTATTTGAATGGGTTTTGATTATTCCAACACCTAGTTGAAAACTTATGCTATCATGGCACCACTATTTTTTTTCGATGTCAAAATTCCAACATATATGAAATTGCGGCCTTAACAATTGATACCAATACAAAGAAAATGCCAAAACCAACCCTCTAATCGAAAAGAGGTGCTACTAGTGGTAACCCTTTCTTCTCTTGGATTAAAATTGCAAAAGTTTTTGAAATATGACACCATTTTAAAAAAAAATCATTTTCAATAAATCACTTTAAAAGCAAAAGCAAAAGCAAGGTTTAACAAAAAGAAAAAAGAGTATTTTTTTGAAATAAAAAATAATATAAAAACACAAATATATGACATATAAACAAAATCTAAAAATCTAAAAATAAAAATTTAAAATGAAAAAACCATAAAAATAATCAAATCAAAATCAAAATCAAAATCAA